>LBNU01032433.1:184692-228680 GCA_014162995.1 Artemisia annua
CCTTTCATTCCTAACTTGAGAACATAATATAAAACATAACTTTTCTTCCCTTTCATTTCTCTGCTTCATCTTCATTTACTTTACTTTCCTTTTCCTCTCAAATTTTTTTCGAGACCATAGTATAAATCATGCTCCTAACGTATGTTAGATATGGTAATATAACAGAATATATAGATTCCCTAGTCGAAGCAGATAAAAATGGAGGGAAGACTTTTTGTCATGGAACATCTCTGAACCCTGGATCATGGAATGCTGCACTTTTAGCTGCCGGAGCTACACTTGCAGCAATGAAGTATATACTTGATGGACATGCTAAAATTTGTTATGCACTCGTTAGGCCACCAGGTCATCACGCACAACCTAATCAAGCTGATGGCTATTGCTTTCTTAACAATGCTGGTCTTGCTGCTCAATATGCTTTGGATTCAGGTTGCAAAAGGGTTGTGATTATTGATATTGATGTTCATTTCGGTAATGGGGCCACAGAGGGGTTTTACCAGTCTGATAAAGTTCTTACCATTTCGCTTCATATGAATCACGGTTCATGGGGATCATCTCATCCTCAAAATGGAGGTATTGATGAGCTAGGTGAAGGAGCAGGATTTGGGTATAATTTGAATATACCTTTACCTAATGGGACAGGGGATAAGGGGTATAAATACGCAATGACTGAGGTGGTTGCTCCTGCTGTTAAAAAGTTTGAGCCTGATATGATGGTTTTCGTGGTTGGCCAAGATTCAAGTGCTGTAAGTTAATATTTTATTTTAGTATCGGTGATGGACCAATTCCGTAATTTTGAGCAAAGGGACCATTACCACTCATTAGTTTTTTATTTGCCACTTCAGTAGTGTATTTTATAAGAGATACTGTCTTTTTTGCAGTTTGATCCAAATGGGAGACAGTGCTTGACAATGGGGGGTTATAGAGACATCGGGCAGATAATTCGAAATTTAGCCGATGATCATAGCAATGGGCGAATCTTAATTGTACAGGAAGGTGGATATCATGTCACATACTCAGCTTATTGTCTTCATGCAACTCTTGAAGGCGTGCTTAACGTTTCACATCCTCTGTTACCTGATCCCATTGCTTACTACCCTGAGGATGACACGTTTGCTGTTAAAGCAATTGATTCAATTAAACAACACCATGCACATGTCGTACCATTTTTAAAAGGCATGAGCTAAGTGTCTGTACTGCAGCTATTTGGTATGAAATTGTTGAACGGTTGAACCAGTTGTTGCTACATCTCTACTTAACAAAATCTTGTTTAGCTTGTGTTTTCATCTCGATCACAGCCATTGGTTGTACTTCGGTCCTAATAAAATTGTTTTTTTCCCTCATGCCATGTTGCTTTTTATTTGTTTATAATCTGATTCTTTATTTAGTATCAGAAGTTTGATAGAACTTTAAGCAAGGTTAGCCCTCTTTGTCGTCATGAACATTGTAAGCTAGCTAAAAGATGTATGGTCTAACTCAGATGACACACCTGGAAACAAGTGACTTAAGTGACATTCTGATAAGTCCATGTGCAAGTTTTAAGTTCAAGTATTCAGGCAACTCAACTGTATCATCAACAGGTCTCTTGTTTTTCTATGATAGAAAATGTTGCAATACAATTGACACATAAAGTGTCTTTAACGTATCGGGCCCATCAGTTCACTCTCTTCAATGTAGCAAAAAAAACATAGGGCAAACTAATTTAAAACACAACCAATTAATAAATACATGACAATGCCCACCAAGATTCAGCTACATGGGCATTGAAGCTCCAAGAAACTAACACGAATTCTCTAAGCAATATGTTTTAGTCAATCCAACAACGAGCTAATAACAAGCAACACTTGGTTGATCATGAAGACCAGGCTGGGATCAATGTCGGTCATGGCAGAGCTGCTCTCAACATCTCCAAGCCTCACAGTGGCATTACTGTATAATATTATGTGGTCCAACAGTTGCGGGATTAGTCGCTAATTGGTTGAAAGATTGTTCGTGGACTGAAATATTCCCATTCGCATCACATCCAGCTGCTGATGCATCATTTTTTGCAGCTGGGTCGAAGAGACTAATTAGTGAGATAAATATTTCCATTCGTGTCACATCCCTGTTAGCCTGTTTACACAATAAAAGGCTTTAAAAAATCGTCAGAATTTCTGAAGTTAGTAGATTTGATTGTAGAGAGACATTCGGGACATACCTCTACAGTAAAGTGTGCCCATATCTTCCCATTACGAGACTCCATCACCCCCTTCAAGATTGTCAATCCCAATCCTTTAACAACATCGGCTATCTCTAAAAACGAACCTCTTTCTTCACAAAGCATCTGCAAACCGACACATGGACACATAAGCAACATATGTAGAAACATTGTAGACTTGAGTTATGATTCATCTGGTTCAAGTCGATACTAAATATATGACTTGGGTTATGATTCATCAAATTCCAATCCAAAGAACGGGTCAAATGCTTATAACAGAATTGAAGCCACCCAAATTGTCAAATTAATTGTAACAATATAATTTTGTAATTTAGTGTATCAACCACATATAAGAAAGTTTTTGGGGTCAACCTAACCTGCTTTGACCTTTTACCCAACCCATTACCCACCGACCCGACCATCTTGTCATCTCTAACGGAAATATACATATATGATGAAGTTTATGGAAGGGCCAATGCCTTTGTGTGATAAAATGACCACCAGCAGTGCATACCTCGACAAGCATTTGACGAGGCGAATTAAGATCCTCAACAATAATGGGGCAAACCATTGATTGTGAACCAACTTCGTATGCCCATGTTGCTCCTCCTTCAAAGTTGTCCCTCAACAATAAGCCACCGTCTTTGCTGGCAATCTAAAAGTAAAATAAGTCATAGAAGTGTGTTACCTCTACAGAAATTGGTATACTTCTTGGCTTCCAGCATAAGAATTATAGCTTGACTTTCGATATCAATGAGGTCGTTTAGCTGTAAACTATTCTGGATTTTTTTTGAGGGAGTGGCTACTCATATAATATGTAGCCATTATATTCACTGGGTATAAACCCTTTACCCAAAAAAATATAATATGTAGCCATTATCTTGCAACAGAATGCAGAGGGGATGTGGCGTAATAGTGTATGGGTATTGATTTATATATGTGTGACCATGATTATCCGATTATTACAACTTCAAAGTACAAACAGACTAAGCACTATCTACCAAAGGTCGTTTTTTGAGTTATATTCAATATCACAAAAAATACTTTGAAGGTGCACATCCAAGCACCCGAATTACAATTGATCATCAGATTTTGATTAGCTAATTTCACGGTTCTAAAACATACACAAGTGTAAACTGAAACAATGAAAACAAAATTGCTAATCATGAGCCATACTACTAAAGTTTAACCTAACCTTGTCCTTCGAATTTCCCTTTTGTGTTCCTATTACTCCAAAATCTCAACACAATATTTAGTCATTTAGCCTTATTCTCTAATTTTTCAGATTTCGTCTCCTTTTTTTGCCCCAGAAAGACCAAATTGCTTCCGTTTATCCCATTTTCGCATTTGTATAAGTTTCATTCTACAATCAAGGAATCAGCAAATTCTAACGTCTCTACAAGATGCGTGTCTCATAACTATGAAAAATCATTTGAAGTTTGAAATAAACAAACTGAAAAACATCAGATTATGACTTATCAAAGTGAATGATCTCTTTTACACATAATGTTACTCAGATTTGTCAGTCAACATCAAAACAAAATGGTAACATATACATATAAATCCATACCTTAGATTCCCCCGTTTGTTTTAACTTGTCTGCATGCTTTGTAACACTTTGCAAGAAAAGCATGTGCTTGATGGTCCGTTCTAGTAAAGTATCGATGCTACACTGGTTTTAACGACAAAAAAAACAGAAAAATGTCAATTCTTTTTCCCTAATACGTCGTGCAAACCGGCCAATTCACATGACCTAGGTAAATTTAAAGAACAACTGCTGATAACTTGGCAACTAGGAATCCCTTGGGGTTTTGAAATTATAGGAGGCAAAATGGCCTAACAGGTCAAAAGGGTTTGGGTAGAAATGGACTGTTGATAAAACAATTTAGGAGGCTATAAGCATTAGAAAAAAATACACTTTTGCTACTTTCTACCGGTTTCCCTTAGCTAACTTTTCTATTTAACCTGTTAGGTACAGATCTTAACCCAAGTCTAGCCATCTAGAAGTAAATAGGTCAGCATTGCCACCTTTGGTATCAAGTTTTTTTCTTGAAACGTTAAAAAGATAGAATAAAAATAAGAATCTATATATAGGTCAAAGGTGTTTTACCTTGGCACCATTCGGGATGATTTCTCTCAATTCTTTTACACGATCCTGAATCATCTGGCGATCTTTTGGTCTTGGTCTAGGATTTTCTCCAGGTTTAAGTCTCTTACGGTTTGATTTGCTAGTTTCATCAGCCCTCTTACCATACTGGGATGCACCACCGCTGTCCTTTCTCAATTTTTCGTTCCAAGAACTGATTTGGGATGAAATGATAGAACTAGTATCCGAAAAGTTTCCCCCATCCTCAAAGATCACAGATTTAAATGAACAAGAATTTGTTAGCCCTTCATTTTTCAAAGATTTGGGAACACCAGTCAACTCTTTTTGCATCAAATTTATCCCCTTATTAGCCCACATAGATGATGATGAGCTGTTGGTTTTTGTCAACGATGAACAAGACATATTATCATCTGCAATCTGTCCCGAAGATGAGTAAACCTTAGAGACGACTGCATCTAAAAGATGGTCACTAGGTGTTGACGAATATATACCACTATCAGATTCTCCTTCGTACACAGAGAATGGCTCTAAAACCACGCTATCATTCCTCTTTAAATTTAGCGGGCTTGCTTCTACTCCATTATTAACAAAGTTAGTCCTAGTTCCACCAAATAATATGCTTTTAAAATCCATACCCACGATATCAAACAAGTCATCCCTAGTGGAAGGTTTTAAACATGCTTCTTCTGGTGACACTGAAAGAGCTTGAAATAGTTCATTATCTAGATTTTCCTTATCTGCATGATGAAGCACATGGTTAATGCCACCATTAATCAAGAAAGCACAAGGATCAGCCACCACAGTTATTCTTTGTGCAGGGGTCCAAACAAAAGTTGATCGGGTTGACAGACAAACAGTAATTTCCTATCTTATGGCTATTTTTATAAATAACTAATGTGTTTATTATTGCAAAAGTCCATTAATGGAATAGTGATAAAAATGGTTAGCCAATCCAAGAGGTCATGCATAAAGAATAATTTGGGAAAACTTCAACATGTTCGCTGCTTAGTCAAATAATTTTGATTTGACTCGCTTGAGATAAAACATAATCAAATTCGAATCATACATAAGCAAAGGGGTCAAAATTTCTGTGCCTATAAAACCTGAGGCTTCATGAACATCAAACTCTATGACGAACAACATATAAATATTTTGTTTTTAGTTAAATCAAAAGTTTGGAAATTTTACCAACATGGGTGCAAGAGAAGTGAGCATCTGGAATAGAAGTTTGAGCAATCTGGGACATCATGGTGTCATTCGCATGATCTCCCAAAAATGCATCTGATAAGTTATCCTGTTCCATCAATGTTAAAGGATCATACTTTAATAAGCATGAGCCAAAAGCATTTTGTTGCTCTTTTTTGGAATTCTGATTGTACAAACTAGCCCCAGTGATTGATTTTACTCCGGTGATTCCAATTTGTTGATTGGTTTTGAATGAGGGATTTTGCTTCATAATATGAATGACTTTTGCTTGACATTGATCTTCATCAGATATTACACGTGTTGAACCGCTGGCCACAGCGTTAGCTCCAATATGCCTATTAAGAGAGAAAGAAGTATGTCCACTACTTCCAGAAGCCTGAGGTGAGTGGCCCTGTTGGTTATAGTCTGTCACTTTAGATTTTCCTGATGAATGAGCAGATACAGAATTCATTTGGCAGATGGATTCACGTTGACTAGGACTACTGTCCGAGGTGCCTTCGCTTTTCATGAAGTTCTCTGATAATAAGGCACCTGGAACACATCCAAGCTGAGAAATCAAACTCTTCACATCATTCACAAATCCCATATTCTCCATAATCTGCACACATTTGAACACAGCAGATTGCATCATTATATGTAAGGTGACAACCCTTGCATAATACTAAGGTATTAGTAACCTCAAGAATGCGTAAATACTCACAAGTTATATGCGAGCATATTACTTGTAAAAATGGAAGGTAAAGATGTACTTACAATTGAGGATGAACCAAGTTGAACAACCCCATGTGGATATACCGGAATAACTGCTATCGTCTGGTGCCAAAAAATAGAGAAACATTACAATAGAACAGCAAGATATTATAATTATACTTGAATAATAAGAGAAATAGTTTACCTGAATGCCAGCTGAGAATTGTGTACAAAGCTCATTTGATACCTGTAGCACATGCAAGGGAAAATAAGTAATGTCAATATGCCCTCAGATAAGTTTCTTGAAACTGAAATGGAACTTGCTATTTTTACTACAGAATATAGAAATAATTAAAAGCCAACTCTCTTAACCCATAAACTAAAAACTATTTACTACAACTTCAGATAATCAGTTCCAGAACACCCTGTAAATATCTACAAAGATAAAGTTCATACCTCAGGTGGATGGACATCTAGCATTTTGTTATCCGAGGTAATCCACTGAAGATTTCTAGTGAATGCAACCCTCCCAACTAATCTGAAAAATATTGCGTTATTTAATCAACAAAAACCCATAATAAAAATCAAAATTTAAACATAGAAACACACCCTTCCCCTAAAAGATTGACGTAGTTGTCTTTCATCATTTTGGTTACAAGCAAGTGAATATTGTTTGTAGCTTGAATTCCATGCTCACCAGTAGAATAAATAACAGGTTCGTAATAACATTCTTCCCATATTAGAAGCCTACAATAAAGAAGAAAAACTAATTAGTCTGCATATTCTGCAATTATATCCATCCCTGGAGTACTATAACATTTCAACCTACAAATATAATTCAAGTGTTGGATCGTTAGTCAAATATCCAAAATGCCCTTCAACCAGGACATGACACGTTACTTTCTCTGATAGTTTGGACCACTACGGATACAACAAGTAAAAGTAACACCAACTTAGATTTTACTGCATTTATCTTACAAATATAAAAGTATCCTACCCTTACTATCTCAGAATATCTGAATCCAGATATAGACATATCAAGCAGCCGTAACCTTGTACTAATGTCCTTGAAAACATAGATGGAGGTATGCCCTAAGGAGGAAGAATAAAAACACTAGACCACAACAAACCTGCCCTGTCTCCTCACTAACATGGACCAAGACAAAACAAAACAATCTAAACATATGAATACAACACCAAAGAATGAATGACATGTCAGATCTCTTATATACACAATACTACTACAAGATCAACCAAAGTAGAGGATTAATCTAGCCACCTTGGTTTGACATAGTGGTTAATAGGAGATACTTTTGAGTTCCAAGTGACATGAATTAGATAGTATGGAACAATGTAAAGATAATGTACACAAAGTTAAAAGACGAGAGCCCGAGATGATAAAACTCAACACCCCTAAAGCAAAGGTCAATTTCCATGGAGCAAAACAAGATTAATAACAAGAAATAGTAAAAATCTGAAACTTACTTAGGGTTTTGACAGCCAAACTTCCAGAAAATAGCATAAGACCATTGATTATTAACACCACAAAGGGTTTTAAGTGCTTCTTTTAACAAATAACCCATTGATTATCCGACAAAAAAAAAATCAATACTAATAATAATAATAAAAAGCCTAACTAGCTCTGCAAGAACCTCTTCCAGCTTGTTTAGTTCTTAACAAATTCCCACCCAAAATCAAAACCCATGTCATCATTTTCAACTGGGTTTTGTTAACAAGACAGCTTTCTTAAGAGGGTTTTCATGTTTTTGTAAATGTCAAACTTTTTACAGCTTTTCAAGTGCTCAAAAGATGAGAAAGAGAGAGAAAGGGAGATTTTGGTAAAGTGTCTTGTTGAGTTATGTTTCTTTTCTCCAACATTAGATTTTGGACCAAAGTCATATCTGTCTTCTTTTCACAGAAAAAGTAGTACTATCACACATTTGTCTCCACAATCTATACTACTATATACTATAATATAATCTATATCTATACTATATTATAAAGCATTTGGACTATTCTATAATTAGAAAAGCTTAAAATTCAGATTTTTTATTAATAATTATGGCAACTACACATAATTTATAACCACCCAAATAAACACTCCAACAATTTATAACCACCCAACAACCATTTTCCACCACCCCAACAACCTCCTCTTCACCGCTAAAAGAATCAAACCCCGCACTATACATTGCATATAATGAAGTTATATTTGGTTTAAGTTTTGGGGACTATGTGGTATCCGCCCCTCATTGCGCGGGCACCCTTCTAGTGTATTTATAATGTATGTGAGACTATTCTATAAGTAGAAAGGCTTAAAAATTCAGACTCAAACTTGCTAATTATAGAATAGTCCGAAATTCTATTATAATGCATAGATAACCAACCCTAACTCCAAGCCTAACTCTTAACCAAAATTTAAAATAAGGAGCTCCATTCATGAGGTGACATGTGTCACTTCTCAACTAGCTTCAAACCTAACTCCTAACAAAAAAAAAATTAATATAAAAAACTCCAATCATGAGGTGACATGTGTCACTTACCAACTTAAAATTCACCTTTATTTTCAAATTGAAATATCTTTTTATCTTTTTACTTTTTTTATGATCTAATTTCACCATATTTTCTAAAATTTTGTGTTCTTTAATTCAACATCCATTTTGATATATTTTTATGAGTTTTTAGTTTTTTAAATATTTAGTGGGTTTATTTTATTTTGATTCAAAATTTTACAACTTTAACTTTTATTTCAATCAATACAATCTTGATTCGTCAAAGGGTACCCGCCGCCGCATTGCGCGGGTACTGTTCTAGTTTATTCAATATAGATACTACAGTATTTATTTACTCATGTGTACGTTTTTGGTGAGTGAAATTATACTTTTTAACCGTGCAATATATGATACCGGTTATTGTTGGTTTGTGCTATTTATACGGTTAAGAAATACGTGACTTATTGAGGCATATGCGAAAAACACGTTTATTATATATTAAATTTATATATTTTTATGTACATTTATTAAATGTATAATATGTTTTACGAAATAATCTAATGATTGTTAGTTTTAATCGTAAGATGCTTTAATTATTTTTTATATACGTTAAATATAATAGAGAGGGACTTAGATATCGGAAAACGAAAATGCCGGACCTCCTTCCAAAGTGGCCAGTTATTGGAAGGTTCTAGGAGGGGAGGAGAGTGTTGTTTAGGTGAAAGATGAGGAAATGTTAACTAATCTTGGTGGACAAGTTATTGTCTTATATAAGCAACCCTTTGCTTCATTATATTGATCGATCCACAAAAACTCACGACACTAAAAATACCTAATGCAAAATCTAGTTTTCCTTTAGTCAACATATACGGCTCATAACAAAATATCATTGGTCTTGGTTTTGTTTCTTTCATACAAAGCAGTATATAACAAAGATAATATTCTTTGTTTGTTTTGTATTATTATCTCATCTTATAACCATTCGAACGTATACCTCTTTGGTATTTGGATTGGTTTAAAGCTAAGTAACAAAAGCATGTGGTGTTAGTTTGTTATACATGAAGCAAACACTAGCATCCTAATGTGCTTCGTTTGACGTGTAGTGTGTGCATTCGTTAGAGGTGATAATTTAACCACTAACGGTTTTCAAGTATCAAGATCAAGAACGTGTCATTATTTATTTATTTAATTAATTAACAAAGGTTAGTATATTATATGTGTTTATTTACTGTTAAACTAATAACACTAAACTAGATCCATCCGCTGCGTACTCGTATTAAATGGTTTACTAGTTATTTAAATAACAACAGTGGCATCACGAGCCAGCTCGTTTAGTGTTATGGGTTACAACCATAAAAACGCTAGATCTACTACGTTAAACACATTAATTGTTTTATTGGAAAATCATGACAACAACATGCATTCTTGTCATGAATAATTAATTTGATCTTAATCTTAATTAAAATATTACCGGCTAATAAAGTAATGAAAAGGGTAGATCTATAACTAACTAGTTAATTTGTAAATTCAGACCTTTATATTCGGTCTTAAGGCTTACGCTACCATTATTGGTGTATGTGGTCTACTTGGTACCTAGCTCGAAAGCTAAGTGGGAGCCTTTAGATTCTCCAATTGGGGAAGACTCTATTATTGTAATAAGAAAGAGTCTTGAATCATTATGTGATTTATTGCTTTCATATAGAGTGTGTCTTCACCTCTACCTCTCTTTCTGTCTGTTTTATGTGCTTACATATTTATATGAGAATTGTTATATTTGCAAAGATTTTTGAAATAATAAAACGGACTCATACTTATATCGAAACTTGTTTTAATTAAATCGTTTATTTCATCAAGCTATTAAGAGTGTGGAAAATATACTCGAAGCTACCAAGATATAGCTTGCTGGATATCGTGTGATTTAATTCTTGTCTGTTAATAATACAAACTTATTCCTTGTGACCAGCTATGTGTTATGTGTAAAAATTGTTTTTAGACACTTAAAACGAACTATAAACTATCGAAATTTGATTTGATTAAATCATTGGTTCCATCAAGCTATTGAGGGTGTGGGAAATATACTCGAAACTACCAGGATATAGCTTGCTGGATATTGTTTGATTTAATGAACTTTAACTATAAAGTTTTTGCAACTTTGTCGATTACATGTTTTGCTTCAACTAATGACTTGCACGGCATAACACATTTGGTAGGGTAAAACCGTAATTTGCTCTGGCGAGTTCTTGCAAGTGTATTGTTTTTGCAAAATCATTTTCAGGTTGATTGCCTATAATTCCACGCGCCACTTTTGTGGTAATTATCAGAAGAACTTGGTCTTTGACTCATGAAGTAGTATGATATAGTGGTTTATCATCATTCTTTAATTGGTTTATCCAATATTCCGATAAAAGTGCACCTAAAAAGGTTAACAAATGGATTTTCTTAACCTGTTTTTCAAAGATGTTGCATGCTTCTTTAAACATTCTTTTGATACATGTTTTATCAAGAAAACTTATGTGATACCCTACGTGTTAAATTTAAGTCAATGTCGTCCATGCTAAGAGCACTTGCAATTGTTAATTCCAACCCAATGCATTTTTTTCCTCAATGGTTAGACCTTGGTTTAATTTTGCAAGCTCTTACTTTGGATGACTTAATCGAGTATGATTGGTTAGACCTTTCCACCCAAGGCATAAGATGAGACTAAACATGACATGACATTGTAGCTTGTTTCTCCGATGTCGTGTCTCATAAATCTAAGAGTTGCACTTGTAATGCAATTAACGCACGTCGTTTACCTCTTGCCCTATTCAGTACTAGTTGGTCAGACCTTCTCTAATGAGTGGGAGTTCAAGTAAGGATCTTACTCTTTTAGTAATTAATTGGGTAGTTAATTTCTTTAAGAATTAATTATCGAAAATACTAAACTTTTGAACTTTGTTTTCATTGTATATGAACGGTTAAACCTTGAACAATTTGGTTTTCAAGTCTTTCTTTGAAGGTCCCAACTCCCTTGACTGGTACCGTAACTTGAGGATTTTCCTCACATCTGAGGATAAGTTGGCCTATTTGGAGCATCATATGCCCGTTGCTCCTGTTTTGCTTCCTGGACAACAAGCTCCTTCTACAGATGCCTTGACGGCGTACACCCATTGGGTTAAGGCATCTAAGGAGATTGCTTGCCTCATGATTGTTAGCATGACGCCAAAACTCCAAAAGGACCTGGAATACCTTGCTGCTTATGAAATGCTTCAGGAACTAAAAACTATGGTTTCCCAACATGCAGATCAGGAACTACTTCAAACCGTGAGAGCTTTTCACGCGTGCAAACATGAAGAGGGTAAATCTATTAGCGCTTATGTTCTTAAGATGAAGAGCTATATAGATCAGTTAGAGCGTCTTGGTCACCCTGTGTCCAAACAACTTGGAGTGAGCTTGATTCTCACCTCACTGTCTAAGGAGTATGACACTTTCATGCAGAATTTCAATATGAATATGCATGGCATGGGGAAGACTATTATTGTACACGAGTTGTATGCCATGCTCAAGTTACATGAGCAGACACTTCCAAAGAAAGATGCTACTCCTACTATGATGTATTTCAAAGCAGGAAGGATCCAGAAAAAGAACATACAAGAACAAAAAACCGTAAAAGGCTGCTAAGAGTAAGAATCAAGGGAATGTCAAAGATAAGTTGGTTTACGCTCCAAATAATTGGGCTAAGCCATCTTATGCTCCCAAACCTAAGATTCCCCCTCCACTTAAGAAAGATAACCCTGCAAAGGACGCGGTCGGCCATCAATGTAATGAGGTAGGACATTGGAGGAGGAATTGTCCCCAATACCTCGCTGAGTTATATGAGAAGAAGAAGCAAGCTAGCTATGCTAGTACTTCAGGTATCTTTACAACAGAACTTTATGCTTTTCCTAATAAATCTTGGGTTTATTACATTGGCTGTAGTACTCACATCTGTAATACAACTCAGGGTCTAAGGGGAAGTAAGAAGCTGAAGCCATGATCTTTAAGTCTGTACGTGGGCAATGGTAACCGTGTAGCTGTCGATGCAATTGGAAGTTTTGATTTACATCTTCTTGATGGTTTAATTATTGTACTAGACAATTGTCATTTTGCACCTTCTATTACTAGGGGTGTTATTTCAGTCTCTCTTTTAGAAGACAATGGATTTGTTAATGTTCTTATGAATGGTGGTATTTCAGTTTCAAAGAATTTTAGTTTATCTTCATGTTGTTCCTCATAATGGTATTTATGAAATTGGTATGCATTGTTCTACTTCCAACAATAGTTTTATTTATTCAATTAGCAATAAAAGAGCCAAGTCCAACTTGGACTCTACACTCTTGTGGCACTGTCATCTTGGACACATTGGCAAGAAGCGCATTGAGAAGCTGCAACACAAAGGGCTTCTTACATCAACTAACAATGAGTCTTTTGATAAGTGTGTTTCATGTATGTCTAGAAAGATGGCACGTAAGCCTTTTCTGTATCAAAGAGTAAGAGTTAACGATTTACTTAGACTTATACACTCTGATGTATGTATCCCATTTAGAACTGTGTCAAGACAAGGGGCTAGTTACTTCGTCACCTTCATTGACGACTATAGTCGTTATGATTATGTTTACCTGCTGAAACATAAACATGAAGTCTTTGGAACTTTTAAAGTTTTTCAAAGAGAAGTACAAAACCAACTCGGTAAGACCATAAAATCTCTATGTTCTAATCATGGTGGAGAATGTATGAGTCAAGAGTTCTTGGATCATCTAAAGGAGCATGGGATTATTTCCCATCGCACTCCTCTATATACACCAAAACATAATGGTGTGTCTGAAAGGAGAAACAGAACCCTGCTAGACATGTTTGCTCCATGATGAGCCAAACTACTCTACCAAAGTCCTTTCGGGATTATGCACGTGAGTTTGCTGTACGCATTCTCAATATGGTTCCAACCAAGAAGGTTGAAAAGACACCATACGAGGTATGGTATAGGCAAGCCCCTAAGCTGTCTTACTTAAAAGTCTGGGGTTGTGAGGCACTTGTTAAGCGTGATACACTTACCAAACCTGAAAAGCTTGAACCCAAATCTATTAAGTGTATCTTTATAGGTTTCCCAAAGGAAACGATGGGTTACTCCTTCTACTACCCACCTGAGAACAAAGTTCTTGTTACTCGGAATGCTGTATTCTTTGAGAATAGTCTTATTGCACAAGAAGCAAGTGGGAGTTTAGAAGATCTTGAAGTAATTCAAGAAGAAGATACGCAACCTTCTGTAGACACTAGCTTACATCATGATAAGGATGAACAAGAAATTGATGAACCTCAAAGTGATGTTATTCCCGTTCGCAGGTCCACAACGACATGACATGCCTCAGATCAGTGTGTTTATACGTCGATTGCTGAGGAGCATGAGTTGGGGGATCATAATGAACCCGATAACTACAAAGCTGCATTATCAGATCCTGAATTTGTAAGTGGCTTAAAGCTATGAACGTGGATATGCAATCCATGAGAGATAACGAAGTCTGGGACTTAGTTGATCTTACTCCTAACGGTAAAACCGACATGGATGGAAAAGCACATACCTATAAAGCTCATCTAGTAGTGAATGGCTTCACTTAAACCTACGATGTAGATTATGAGGAAACCTTCTCTCCAGTTGCTGACATTAGAGCTATTAGGATTCTTATAGCCATTGCCACGTACTATGATTATGTGATTTGGCAAATGGACGTCAAAACTGCCTTCCTCAATGGACATCTTTCTGAAGAAGTTTATATGGTGCAACCTGAGGGTTTTGTTGATCCAAAATATCCTAACCGTGTATGCAAGCTACAACGGTCCATTTATGAACTGAAGCAAGCGTCAAGGCAATGGAATAAACGGTTTGATGTGGAAATTAAGAAATTTGGTTTCACTAAAAACCTACTTCAAACTTAATTGTTTAGTACCAAAATTCAGTTCAAACCTAACTAAATAGAAACCGTTTTACTACAAATATGAAAATATTTTTAAACTAAATGGTCAATTATGTTTTAATGATGACATATATATTACCTATAATATTTATCATAAAATGCTTAAGTTACTCGTAACCATAAATCATCAAAACATATATTTTTCAACACTTCTCGTGTTCGACATCTCTAGTCGTCTCGTGCTTCAACACAGGTTCAAATATGTGTTGTTAAGATGTATTATGATCAAATTGTTTAACAAACCATTAAGAATGCTTAAAATTTAGTTTAGAGTCATTAAGTCGTTTATTCAAACTACCATCTCATAACACATTTTATATATGTCAAATTAAGTTTGTTAGTTAAACACACTTTATAAGATTAATAAAGGCTAAATATGTTTAATCTATTTGTGGATTAAATTGAAATTTGAGTTCACCTTGTTTACATAAACCTCCCATTAAGGGAAAGCATATTTTGTTTTGTTAAAGAGACCAAATCACTTTATTATTTGATTAAATAAACTTTCATAAACACTTGTAAAATCAAATTAATTGTTTAGTAAAAAAAAACACACTTTTAAGAGCCTTTTAAACAAGTGAACATTTGTGAAAAGAATGGTAGCATGTGACTAAACCCACTTCCAAACGACTATAAACTTCCTATAGATTCTAAATGGGGAACGAAGATTATTAGGATCCATGGATCCGTCAGAGCCTGTGAACAAGTTATTTTGTCTATTTAAGTCACCATTTACTCCACACTTAAACTAAGTTTTTGCAATGCAATGTTAGGAAATTTCAAATCTTCAAAACACTCATCAACCATGGACCATAATGCTTCTAATTCTCATTTATTGAAAACATATTAACATGTGAAGATCCTCCACAACAAGCTTTAAGCTTTTGTCATTTTCATCCATTGAAAGCATATTAGTATGTGAAGATCCACTACAACAAGCTTAGAGCTCTTGTCATCTTCATCCATTAAAAGCTTCTTATCAAGAGAAGATAAACCATACAAGCTTAGAATTCTTGATTATACGAATCCGTTATATAATCATGTCTTGTATTACCATTATGCAACACCATGTGTCACTACCATACAACACCTTGTATCACCGTTATATTTCATACTAGAGTTTAGATAGTTTTGTGTTTAGGCGTTTAAATACAAGGGTTATAGGTTTGTTGTGTTTAGGCCTTAAAACACAAGGGATATAGGATTGTTGTGTTTAGGCCTTAAAACACAACGGGTTTTATTGTACCCAAAGAAGGACTCGATATCTAGCTTAGTATAGGTAAACTTGTAAGCAACGTTGTAAGGTTTTCTCCTCCGAGAAGGGAGCTTGTTGAACTAGTGAAGAAACTCTCGATTAGGAAACTCGAGGAGTAGAGTAGGGCGAAGAGAAGTTTTGTGCCAAACCACTATTATAACGCCCTAAAATTTAAGATAACATTTTAATATTTAATTTGATTATAACTTAAGTTTAAATATATAATTAAGTGGCATAATATATCTTATGTTATAAAATAAAAATTCAAGACTTACTGAATCCTTATCCTAACCTAATATATAAAACGACACACATTCTTTTGTTAAACATCCGACACGTTTTGTTGAGATTTGCTACATGTCGTGTATATCATCACCATTTTAGAAAATATGCACAACCACTACACGACATCCCCTTTTCTTTTATTAATTACTCCACACGTTTAGTAAAAAGATGAGACCAAATTGTGATATAACCTTTAGAAGATACGTGTCCCACTCTTGTCTAATATGCAAACACGACATTTCTTTTTCTATCCACAAGTTTTGACTGAATTGATGCATTCCTTTGATCCATATTCCACATGTTTGACAAAGATAAGACCATATCAATTGTGAATATATAATCCCTTCATATGAGAAGATACGTATACTATAATTCCTTGTTTAATACTAAAAAAATAGAAAATTATCTTCTAAGAAGAAACAAGAGTCGAAGGATGAGGTCGTGATCATGTTATCTCCATGATCGGTTCGATGGTGTTAGGGTCTTCGTGATCGATTTCTGTCGCAGCAGCTATGGTGTTCGTGTGAGGTGATTCGAGTATGTTGTTCTTTTCCTTTCGATCTTTCCTTGTCCAACCAAGGTACAAATCGTTAAACCTTGTCATGCATACAAACTGTATATATAAGTAACATATAATTATGAAGATATAAACTATATATGTGTCACATAAAATAACAACTATACGTCTATATATATGTATGTGACCTGAATTGTGTCATGTGGTCTGAGGTGAATGTTTTAACTTCAGCTTGTGTCGACCTTGTTTCATGTTTTGGCCATTTGGATCTGTTGGGGGATACGAGTGAACATAATCTTTTAACACTAGTTTTGATCCCAAGAATACGAATAAGAAGAACCTGGTCATAGCCTCGTCCCTGGTCACATAAAATTATATAACCTACGCCCTTTTAATATGTTTTGTATCATGTTATATTATGTTGTTTGTGTCACTTTTCCAGCCGTAGGTCGATATGTATATAACCTTAATCAAGCTCTAATGATCAGCATTAAATAGTCACATGAAATCATGAAAACTGTTGACATAAATAATGCGTAAAAACGTTATTTATATTTTTCGATATCTCTACGTTTTGATGATCACAAAATGGAAAATCATTAAACGTAAGATTACTACGTAAACAAGTATTAAGCTAGTTTATATCATTATATCCAACTTAATCACTCAAGGTATGAATAAACAAGTGCTTAATACATCTCACGATCAAAGGAGTATTTAATTAATTAATACAAAGTTTATTTAATATTATATATTTTTGAAAAACAATTTTAGTAATAAAGAAAAATGTTTTAATCATACTAAATATATGAATTCAAATTTTTAACCAAAATCAGTTAAGTTTTTCACCAAATAAACTTTCCCCACAAAAGACAAAGATTCTGGCCGTTACAGTAGGCCGGCCCCCTTAATTATAAGGGGCGCCCCCTTAATTTTAAGAGGGCCGGCCATGAATTAAGGGGACCGGCACGCTCCCTGTGTCAGATTTTGTCAGAATTTTTCCCCTATAAATACCACCTTAAATCTGGTATGTTTCCTCACCAATGCCTTCCTCAATGGACATCTTTCTGAAGAAGTTTATATGGTGCAACCTGAGGGTTTTGTTGATCCAAAATATCCTAACCGTTTATGCAAGCTACAACGGTCCATTTATGAACTGAAGCAAGCGTCAAGGCAATGGAATAAACGGTTTGATGTGGAAATTAAGAAATTTGGTTTCACTAAAAACCTACTTCAAACTTAATTGTTTAGTACCTAAATTCAGTTCAAACCTAACTAAATAGAAACCGTTTTACTGCAAATATGAAAATATTTTTAAACTAAATGGTCAATTATGTTTTAATGATGACATATATATTACCTATAATATTTATCATAAAATGCTTAAGTTACTCGTAACCATAAATCATCAAAACATATATTTTTCAACAGTTCTCATGTTCGACATCTCGAGTCGTCTTGTGCTTCAACACAGGTTCAAATATGTGTTGTTAAGATGTATTATGATCAAATTGTTTAACAAACCATTAAGAATGCTTAAAATTTAGTTTAGAGTCATTAAGTCGTTTATCCAAACTACCGTCTCATAACACATTTTATAAATGTCAAATTAAGTTTGTTAGTTAAACACACTTTATAAGATTAATAAAGGCTAAATATGTTTAATCTATTTGTGGATTAAATTGAAATTTGAGTTCACCTTGTTTACATAAACCTCCCATTAAGGGAAAGCATATTTTGTTTTGTTAAAGAGACCAAATCACTTTATTATTTGATTAAATAAACTTTCATAAACACTTGTAAAATCAAATTAATTGTTTAGTAAAAAAAACACACTTTTAAGAGCCTTTTAAACAAGTGAACATTTGTGAAAAGAATGGTAACATGTGACTAAACCCACTTCCAAACGACTATAAACTTCCTATAGATTCTAAATGGGGAACGAAGATTATTAGGATCCATGGATCCGTCAGAGCCTGTGAACAAGTTATTTTGTTTATTTAAGTCACCATTTACTCCACACTTAAACTAAGTTTTTGCAATGCAATGTTAGGAAATTTCAAATCTTCAAAACACTCATCAACCATGGATCATAATGCTTCTAATTCTCATTTATTGAAAACATATTAACATGTGAAGATCCTCCACAACAAGCTTTAAGCTTTTGTCATTTTCATCCATTGAAAGCATATTAGTATGTGAAGATCCACTACAACAAGCTTAGAGCTCTTGTCATCTTCATCCATTAAAAGCTTCTTATCAAGAGAAGATCAACCATACAAGCTTAGAATTCTTGATTATACAAATCCATTATACAATCATGTCTTGTATTACCACTACAAGAATCTGATGGAATACTCACGACAATTACCCACACGCATCCTTTGGAGGGCATTTACCCACCTAATACCCACTCGTTACCCACGATTAGTGACTTTCAAAGTCGATTTTATTTTCCCTCAAAATTCCCACGGATTTACCCACACAAATAGCCACAAAAATATATTTGGTGTGCAATATGTGGGTAAATAATTGGCGCTAAAACATTCTCCACGGATTACCCACATCATGAATTACTGTGGCTATATTTGTGGGTAATTTAGTGGGTAAATGTTATTTACCCACGAAATGCAAATATAATTTTTATTGGTGGGTAAGTTAATGTGGGTGTTTTGTGGGTGAATATATACCCATGACTTTACCCATCTTATTTGCCTATGAACAAGTTGTGGCAGGGGTGTTAATTGGGTCGGGTTCGGGTTCAATCGGTCTAGGTCAAATCGGGTTGAGTGTACAAAAACATACCCCGAACCCAACCCTATTTAGAGGTCATGTTCGGGTTAACTTGGGTCGGGTCCGCTCATGTTCGGGTCTAGATCATTTAAGAATTATACATTTTTAAGGTGTTTAAACATGAAGGTTAAAATGATAAAACAATAAAAAGACACGAATTTACAGCATCTCATTTGTGGCAGACTAGCCAAATGATAAAAAAATGTTCAACTTAAGTGCAAATGCAAATGACATAAACATATTCATTTTTTTAATTCATGCATTATACCTGTATGAAATACGGTTTACTGCTAATATAGAACAAGTGACCATAGATACATTATTGTGTAGAAGTCAAGGTGGCAATTTTATCTCAAGTCGATCAAATTAGAAAGGTTAGCTAGCGGGTCAAATGTGTTGATAGTTGCCTTAAGATAAGTTCAGTGACCTGGCTAGAAGCTGATGAGATAATTTCCTTTAAGTCGTGATTAGCGGAATATTTTATACCATGAGAAACAAGCATTCCTCTGGTCGTAAGCCTTATCTAATTACTTTCTTCTTCTTCTTTTTTTCAAACAGGACCCATCAAGGAACTTAGGATATATACTCAGTAGCTGCATGTGCGGTTTTGCAGCAGCGACAATACCTTGCAAAGCTTTGTTATGTGCACTGCCAATCGTAGATTAAGTAGTCTTTTCAATGATACAACCTTTATTACATGTCTACTTAATTCACCCATTTTTTTGTTGAAGAGACAATTAAAGGGAACAACGATGTTAATTTTATGAAAAACATTTTTAAAAAATAGGGAGTAATGTTCATGTTTTAAAGCTTAAAAGCATTTTGCAATCTCTGCTTCACTGCTTGTGTATGTCATTTCTTTTTTAAAAATTGGCAGAATGGTGGTTCAGATATTCATATTCATTTCAGAACGAGTCAAATGCTTCATATACTCAGAATCGTTCTAGAACGAGTCAAAACCCGTCATTTTTCTGTATGGACCGAGACTGTTAGGTTGGCCAGAGACACTGTTGCTCAGATAAAAAGGAATCAAGCAAATTTAGTTAATTTGCATACGTTACACATACATTTACATAGATACAAACATACAGTAGGCAAATTTGTAGACTTGACTTGCAAACAACAAATATATGATTCAACAAAAGAATAACTGAGTAATCATTAGGCAAATACCAAATCATCAAAGTAGTAGTCGAACTCAATACCAAACTCAGTACCAGTAGCCAAGTTGTTGCATTTGTTTGATGCTTAAACTTTGAACTTTCAGTAAGGTTTTTGGAAAATTTGTAGAACTGCAATCAAACTAGAAGAGACGTAATGCAGCCATGCAAAGAAAGCTACTTCTAATCTAGATAATGCAACAAATTCTATACTAAGTAATGTAGAATAAAAAAAAGTAACGTATAATTAGAAGTATTAGAAAAAAGATAATAGAGAAACTTTGTTGCATTTGTTTGTTACAGTGGAGTGGGTTTGTACAGTTGCAAACTCAGTAGGCAATGTAAGAAGAAGACTACAAGAGTTACTGTATAAATTATGCTATTTAAATAACAAGTAGGCAAATATGCTTTTAATCTACGCTTACATTTTACTAAATTGATATAGTCTTTTAATTGAACAAAGGAAAAATTCACATGAGAAAAAAAAGCTCTAACTCGGGTCACTCGGGTTGACCCGAACCCGAATAAGAAAATATTTCAAACCCAATACCCGACCCTATTTAGTATTCGGGTTAGTGGGTTTGACGCAACTAACCCGAATAAGATTTTGAACCCGACTACTAAGTATTAGTAATATAGCTTTGATTAGGAAAAATAATCTCTCACTATTTACTAATCATCAAACTAAAGCCCAGTGACAAGTAAAATGAGTTAGACGGTCACTTCATCCGCAGATACTTTATCGGTCAATCTACTAACTAATGATACAATCACTAGCAGGTTTTAGCAATTTTTAGAGGTATCTTCAAAGGTGTTTGCTTCATTACACTTTGGATGATTTAGTCTTAGAGAAATAAAGTTCATCAAGCCCCTATGGACTCCAAATTAGTGGACAGCTAATAGCTAAATTCCCTCGTAATCAAACTTCTTTCCTGCTCTCAGTTTCGAACCGATGGTGTAACAGTAATTCGTCATTGAATTGGCAGGATTGGAGAGCTAAACCCTTCACTCTTAATGTGAACATATGGGTGATTTAGGTGCAGTTGTCTTTGGGCTTGAATAAACAAGTACAGGGCTCGACCCATATAAAGACATGTAAAAGTGTTATAAGTTCATGGCTACCAAGTATTAGTAGCCATGAACTTATAACACGAAAAACATACCATTAAAATTCAGCCATGAACTTAGAACATGTAAAATCAAAACCAAGAACTTATAACACTTTATTTAGCATTATAAACTACCCATATCCATTCACTTAAAAACTCAGTACCAAACGCCCCTGCTGCAGCAACCAAATGTCCCTTGCTGCAGCAGTAAGTCAGGAACCAACCACCCGCACTGAGAGTAAGCAATTAAGGATGCTAAAGTACCAGTATAACATGAATTATCAAACAATTAAGGATGCTAAAGTACCGGTAGGCGTGTAACAAAAAGGCTAAAGTAGTACCAAACCATTAAACCAAAAGACATAATATTCAAATCAAATTAAATAACGATCCAAAATAACACCATTCTCTGATATTTTATCAGCAAAAACAAAGTCTAAAATAAATGACAACATTAACAAAAAGAAGTTGAAAAGGCCATCGAACTTAAGATGTGATGTACCACCGGTTCGTTACCTTAACGATCCAAAGGAAATGTACTCTAGGATTTTAAGTTGATGAACTCCCGTAACCTTTGTTCCTTAACCCTTTCTTCGTGTGTGTGAGTTCAAAAAGCTCAGCAGAAAATTTCGAGAGATGTGAAGTTCTTTACCCTACAAATCCGTAAGTATGTCATTTAAAAAGTATAGAAAATAAATTATTTGACTTGAACATAAAAAATCTCAAGAAAATGTAAACACGGAAAATGTAAAAATCAGGCATCTCACGAGTCTCCTCTTAAGTTGTGAAATAGCAATTGAGCCTCCATGATGCTTCCACAATTTTGACTTTGTGTTCCATACTCTATCAATCATGTCTTTCCGGTAGCTTGATTCGATCCATTCTGGGTTATAAGGTTTAAGAACTGAAAAATCAGAACCGTTAAACTCAACTCCAGCTAGCTGCGCCATCTTAATTGACTCGCCTTTTGCCATTGACATGAGACCTGGATAAAGCTTCCTCATACTATCTTCCCACACCTCACGGACCAACACATCAGACACAACTTCCCATTGGAAAAAAGCCTATGCATACAACATCTATGAAATTATATATGTATCATTTTTAACCAAGTTTGATTTAAACCAAATGTGGGTACACACCTTAGAAAGCGCCCATAATTCATCGCGCGCAAACCTGTTAACCTCATTCCAAGTGGTCCAAGAACCATTAAACTTGTTCTTGAAGATATAAATTATCATAAGAATAACTGTTGCAGTAAACCTACAAATGGGAAACAACATAATGAACCCAAATAACTTAAGAAGCATATAAATGTATGTTGTATAGATATGCATACCTTCCACCATCCAAAGTGATCATTGTCCTCTTTGATGGATCATGTGGGACATGGTTGATGACGTTTGAACGTCTTCTACCTTGAGATGATTCTGCATTTGGCTCATCGAAACGTCTATATACACTTCCACCTCTAACTCGACGTCCAATGGTTATACGTGCCATAATATAGCTGTAACAAATGAAAATGTCAAAGTAACTAAAATAGATACTTTATCTGATATCCGAAAACAAAAAGAAAATGTATATATCCTCCATTTAGTTGTAATTGCATTACAAAAAAAATGATCGAATTACTACAAAAGCATTCTCCTAAATCACATTCTCCTAAATTACACCAAATCACAGTTGATGATTCAAAATGCTATTATAATTAGATTTGTTCTTCCAGTTGGGGTAAGCTGTACATATTTTGAGTAATTGAAAATTATCCCCAAATTTTAGAGCTAACAAACATCAATGTAATTTCACATATATAGACATGCAATAAAAAGAAGCAATAGAGAAAAAAAGGAAACTTGGAGACCAATTTGTACCTCAGTTAGGGTTGCAAGATTGATGATTTCTCTCAATTTCACTTTGGTGAGCGAATAAAAATAACAGTTGAGGTTTTATCAAACCCACTTGGTAACTGTTGCCTCCAATTCTTATTTTGGCGGGTTTTTTTGTTTGACTGAATCAATGAAACAACAACCTCCTGCATCACTCTTTCGTGGGTTGTTAAGTTGTTGTGTTGCTTTGGTTTCCTTTTAACCTATGTGTTTTATATAAAAGTTACATTTTATTTATTTACTAAGGTAAAGAGATATAATACTTAAATATAAATTTAAAAAGTAAAGTAAGTATTATATGATGTGCGAGTCATTGTTATTAATCTAAAATTTATACTCAAGGATATTTGTCGAAGAGATAAAGGCAATTTAGCCGAATTTAACTGATGTGCAAGTTGATACTAGGCTAGAGCGTGAATTTGCAAATTGGTTTAATGACTACGTAAGTGTTTTACCTTTTCAACTCATATGGATACCACTTATAATTATATGTAAATCGTATTAACTTCAATTTCACTATTAATTATAGGCACGCGATTCAGGTAATGTTGATAGTCAAATTATCGAAGATGTTGCTTCAGGGCCTTTAAGAAGTGTGGTCACTTTTCCGGTATATTTTGTTAATGGGTACAAATTCCACACTAGTGAACATGGTTCGGGTAGATTAACATACAATAGTGGAGTTTGCCTAAAGGGTTCTAATTATAGTGATGAGTCAACTGATTATTACGGAATTTTAGTGGAGATTGTGCAATTAGAGTACCTAGCTCTCCCGATTAAAAGAGTTGTATTGTTTAAATGTGATTGGTTTGATCCAACGCCAAATGTGGGGATGAAGGTTCATAAAGGTTACAATCTTGTTGATGTTAACCATAAAAGAAGATTTAACAAATATGAACCTTTTATTTTGGCTAGTCAGTCATCACAAATCTATTATATGTCATATCCAAGCTTACGGCATGATAAAGTTGATTGGTGGGCTGTGTCTAAAGCCAAACCTAAATCATTTATTGATCTTCCTGGCGTTAATTTGGCTTTCCAAGATGATGAAGTCAACACACATTCACTTGATGATGTTGATACAGATGATAGTGATGATGCTTCTTTAGGAGATGATAGTGATGATGCTTCTTTAGGAGATGACACCGATTGAATTATGTTTTCTAGCATTTAGTTAATTGTTTTGTTTATACATATTGCTTTGTATCTTTTAGAATCTAAGCGATTGGATTTTGAGAAAAATAAGCATGACTACTCTTGTGATTTATTTTATGTAAGTGTTATTTCATTATTTGGATAAACTATATATAACTTAAGTGGAGCTTAAGTCGACCTTTTCACAAGTTGAGTTCAATTATCTCACAAATAGCTTCTTTCATTTACAACTTTACTTGTATTGAATATTATTATGCCTATGCTTATACGAAAATTGAAGTTAAGCTATTCAAGACATAACGGATAGTCGGTAAGTGTATTAAAACCTAATGAGAAAACCCATTTACAAAAGAAGAAATTCGATATACAACTCATGTTTGTTCCTAAACCCAACCAGACGAATCAGTTTCCTTGTAGGGTCAGTTTTGGGTGCAAAAGTGATCGGAAAAATTAAAGATAACTAATTTATTGAATAACTGACATTGATAATAAAATAATACAGTAATAATAATAATGGGTACCTGTATGAAGCTCAAGCTCGGGTAAGTTAAATCAATCAAACATTAAGTTAATCTTGAGCTTGAAAACTAACTAAGCTTTGAGTTAAAGTTCAAGATCGGGTTGAGCTCATTTAACTAGAGCTCAAGTGGAGCTTAAGTAGACCTTTTCACAAGTTGAGTTCAATTATTTCACAAATAGCTTCGTTCATTTAAAACTTTACTTGCATCGAATATTATTTTGCCTCTGCTTATACGAAATTTAAGTTAACCTATTCAAGACATAACATTTTGGATTTGGTTATGCAGTAAAAAAGTATATTAATCAGTAAGTGTACTAAAACCTAACGAGATAGCCCATTTGCAAAAGAAGAAAATCAATATGCAACTTATTGTTTGTTCCTAAACCTAACCAAACGAATAAGGTTCCTTGTAGGGTCGATTGTGGGTGCAAAAGTGAGGAAATTTTAAAGATAACAAATCTTAGAGCTAGAAAATTAATTAATTAGCTTTGAGTTAAAAGTCAAGCTCGGGTTGATCTCGGTGGAGCTTAAGTCGACTTTTTCATAAGCTGAGTTCAATTATCTTACAAATAGTTTCTTTCACTTACAACTTTACTTGTATCGATTATTATAATGTCTATACTTACACGAAACTTGAAGTTAAGCTATTTAAGACATACCGTTTTGGATTTGGTTATATTGTAGAAAATGTGAAAAAACTTGGTAAACGTATAGAAACCTAACGAGACAACCCTGTGTGAAAGAAGAAAGATCTATACACAATTGTTGATTGTATGTTAGTTAGTACCCTAATAACCTGATCGACTCGAACCCGACAAATCCGCTTAATAGGTCTGATTGCGAGTTAATTTATTTTCTTTGAACATCCTATAGACCCGATAATCCGATTAGCGTGACTAATAATTCTAATTCATAATAACAAAATACTAATGAAGGGGTAAATAACAATAATAGTAATAATAATTAGGGGTGTTACTCGGGTTGACCCGGTCGGGTCAATTCGGGTTGAAGCTAATAAAACATACCTGAACCCAACCCTATTTATAAATCAGATTAATCGGTTTGAGTCAATTTGGGTCGGGTCAAATCGGGCCGGGTCAACCTAATAAAAGTAAAATGATTAAAANCGATAATCCGATTAGCGTGACTAATAATTCTAATTCATAATAACAAAATACTAATGAAGGGGTAAATAACAATAATAGTAATAATAATTAGGGGTGTTACTCGGGTTGACCCGGTCGGGTCAATTCGGGTTGAAGCTAATAAAACATACCTGAACCCAACCCTATTTATAAATCAGATTAATCGGTTTGAGTCAATTTGGGTCGGGTCAAATCGGGCCGGGTCAACCTAATAAAAGTAAAATGATTAAAAAATTGCTTACTTAAATATATTTACAATGGAAAAGTGTTAGTCGAGTCAGGTTGATCGGGTTCAGATCAATTCGGGTCAGTTCAGTTCGGGTAGAGGCTAAAAAGATATACCCGAACTCGACGCTATTTAGAAGTGGGTTAGCTAGGTTGACTCGAATTAACCCGAATAAAATTATAGACCCGAGTAACCTGACCCGAATAGGCTTGATTGGGTTCGGGTGGGCGTTTTTGAAACCCCTAAACAATAATGATAATATATACTCCGTAGTATTTACTTATCATAAAACTATATTTTACAAAATATGAATGAATATAGTGAATAATAAAACTACACGTTTAATCATTCATCAAAGTTTTACCATACACTACAACAACATACGGTTACCTGACTTTTTGGAAGATATTGGCGCCATTCTATCAAATTATTTGGCGCCCCTAGATATGTGGGGATCGTGGAGCAGGAATGACTCCTTCTACAAAAGGTATATGTTGCGGTTTATGAGATACAATACACTTTCAGGAAGCACTAGGTGAAGGTATGTTCATACACCATTCACTATTTTAGTTCATGATTTGTGCTAATTAGTCTAAACTAACCTTTTAATTTAATGTTGAGTTTTATTGAGTTTTAACCTAATTAACAGTTATCATGAGTTTTATTGCATGATTAAAGTTAATTAGGTTTATTTTTACTTTACACTTTCATGTAAAAAACCTAGGGTTCTTTGAATTAGTATTGATAACTGTAATTGCGTAGCTAAATGAACCACATATTCGATTGTGTTTACCATTAATTTCAATTGTGAACCCACTGCCTGAACCCACTATTATAGATCCTAATATCAATTGGAATTGGGAAAATTATAGAAAAAGAGATCATGTTGTAAACATATTCAAGAAATTTATGAATGCTATATTTTGTCTTATGCTACTCTTCGTTTAAGAAAGCTACTTGAAATTAAAGGTTTGCTTTTTTCTATTTTTCTTTAAAGTCACATAATTTGTTTTGGTAAACTTGATCAAATGTTGCTTGTGTGTTAACATGTTAAGACTTCAGATTCAGTTCATTCATGCTAGTTTTGGTGATGGTCTGTTCTTGCCTAGCTGTGAAAATTGTGGTATCATTGTGTGTTTGTACCCTGAGATGTTATTGCAGTTAGTTTGTAATTTACTCCAAGTGAATTTTTTGGTTCAACAAAGTGAATATTTTGTTTAATCCTTGTATGTAATTTTTTGGTTCAACAAAGTGAATATTTGAGGCTTATATCTTTTAGAAATGAGACCACTGATTAGTTTGTTGGTTAATCCTTGTATGTAATTTTTTGGTTCAACAAAGTGAATGTTTGAGGCATATATCTTTTAGAAATGAAAATATCAGATTCTTTTTACTCTTATTGAAACAAAAGGGTTAAATTTATGCAAAAAATAACATCAATCAATAAGTTGTAGGTTCAAAACAGAAGTGCTTTAAGGTTTTTGAAATGGCATAGAGCCAAAAGTTTATAAAAAATGGCATAGAGACATTTTTAACTCTAAAAAAGTATACCTGCAAATGACATTTTTAACTCTAAAAAAGTATACCTGCAAAATTTTTTACTCTAAAAAAGTATCCCTGAAAATGACATTTTTAACATTACAGTTTTAATGGCTTTGAGAGCTGACAAACCAAGAGTGGCTGCATATTTTCCTCCATAAAAAGAGTGACTGCATATATTCTAGCTTTAAGTAGTACATATATAACAAGAGTGACTACATGCATACTTTCCAGCTTTAATGGCTTTGGATCAGTAGGAAAATAAAACCATATCAGTAGGAGTTGCAGACTATGTAATAAAGTAACAAACCAAGGATACTACTTATACAACTTTCATTGATCCATATCAGTACCCCAAATACTAATATTAAGACAGTAGCCAAATAACAACTAATAAGTCATCCTATCTTTAGGCAACTAGGCAAGTACTTACAAAGTTTCAAAATTACAAAGATTCAAAGATACTACTTGATAACTTGGGCCTATAATAAATAAAGATTGAGTACAGACACACACTTATAAAGTGTTAAAACTGCTATGTGTTACGTTGATGATGATTTAAAGCACATATATCTAGTGACAAATCTTTTATAAAGTCTAATGTTGGATATAATTGTCATAAGCTAAAAGGAGAAGGTTCCTTAACTCATACCGGAGGGTCAATCTCATTTCGCGAGCACGCAACAAATCTAGTAAGTATATTAATAAGTATTGAAGTCATCGGGAATTTGCTCCACATACGACAGTAGCATATAATTGTATCGAGTTACTTGTATGTGTAGCTAGATATTACTTAAACTTTTCCATAGTTGTTCCAGTTTGATGCGTAGATTTGAAGCGAAGATTGTTAATTCTATTAGGAATTTTGAAGGTCGTAAAAGAGTAGTAAAGCATAGTTTTACAGGCATATGCATGTGTGAAACACCTTCTATATGTTTATGTCAAGTTGTGATCAAGATCAGGTTAAAGTTTTCACTGAGATGTATGTCATTCCTTACTGTGTTGTCTGCATATTAGTATGTCATGTCGCGTCTGCAAGATCAGTGTTCTCTGCAATTAGTCTGTCAAGTTGTGTCTGCAAGATCAGGTATACAGAAGCTATATCGAAATGCTCCTGGTAGTATTCTTTTTGTTTTCCTGGTTTCATAGGAGAATTTTGTTCTTTGGTGGGATTGGTACTTCATATGTCAGTAGTGGTGTTTTAGTTTGTTTGGTCATATGTTATAGTGTCACTTTGCAATCATTACTATAATAGCAATATGTGTCCAAATATTTATTAGTGTCTTCTTTATGCATATGTGATGTAGGAATCTATATACAAGCGTCCACCTACGGGATTTGAGCTTTATTTGCATACTCATACCAGCGGCCATGACAAGAAAACATTTATTAATGAGAAGTCAAAAACAATCAATGTAAGTTCTGATATCCTCATTATACAGTGTTGTTCTTAGTTCTATCATTACTCATGATTAAATCTACACACTTATAGGATAGCGTGTTGCGTCTAAGGCAATAAAGGGAGGAAAATCCAGCTTCTGTAGAACGTGAGGTAGATGAAACAGCACTTTACATTGCAGCAGCGGGTGGTGCAAAGAGAAGAAACCTGTATGGTGTTGGGTCAAAGAGAGTTGATTATATTAAAGATAGAAATAAAGCAACTGCAGTTATTAAGGTGGACGACGGGTGGGAGAAAAAGTCTATGAAAATGGATAGACATATCAAGAAATTAAATAAAACTCTTGAGAGCAGGTGGAAGAGAGGAAGATGACCATGATAGCCGCATGATCGTAAGTTGATAAGTCATATTTATCTTTATGTTAATTGTTTTGAGACATCTTTATGACGATGGTTTGTTCTTTTGAGTTTATTTTATTTGTTGAGACATCATTAGAATGATGGTTTTTTCTAATTAGGAGACTTAATATTTATGTAAGAATGATCTATTTATTATCGTGTGCTTTATATTTCAAGAATATGTGTTTAATGTGTGGTTTTTATATTAGATGCTACATATTTTTCACATTATAAATATTAAAATAAAATCATATAATTTACCCATATATTTACCCATGCATTATTCATAATATCACGTACATATTTAGCCACAATTTACTCACGAAACAATAGTGGGTAAGTTTGCTACGAATATACCCACGAAATATTCATGGCAAAGATGTCATGTTTGCCCATGACATTTACACACGGCCATATATGGGTAATTTTTCCCACGGATTATCATGGGCAAAATTTTCACGCTTTTTACACACGACTATATACGTGGCTAATTTTATTCAAGGATTAATGTGGGGGAGTTGACTTTTACACACGAATAGTTTTGTGGGCAATGTTACCCACACAATACCCACGAGTATATCTATGGGTGCTTCGTGGTGAGACAGAAAATCCCACAAACAGTTTACCCCGGAATGCCAAACAATCACCCACCAAGAATGACGTGGGTAAACTTACCCACAGTATGAAAATGTCGTGGGCAAACAATTAGCATCGGAGGTTTTACCCATCTATACAGAGTCGTGGGTAATCCGTGGGTACTACCCAGTTACCCACGAAAATATGGCTTTTACCCACCAATTCTGTCCGTGACTATTTGCCTGAATTCTTGTAGTGTACCATTATACAACACCATGTGTCACTACCATACAACACCTTGTATCACCGTTATATTTCATACTAGAGTTTCGATAGTTTTGTGTTTAGGCGTTTAAATACAAGGGTTATAGGTTTGTTGTGTTTAGGCCTTAAAACACAAGGGATATAGGTTTGTTGTGTTTAGGCCTTAAAACACAACGGGTTTTATTATACCCAAAGAAGGACTCGATATCTAGCTTAGTATAGGTAAACTTGTAAGCAACGTTGTAAGGTTTTCTCCTCCGAGAAGGGAGCTTGTTGAACTAGTGAAGAAACTCTCGATTAGGAAACTCGAGGAGTAGAGTAGGGCGAAGAGAAGTTTTGTGCCAAACCACTATTATAACGCCCTAAAATTTAAGATAACATTTTAATATTTAATTTGATTATAACTTAAGTTTAAATATATAATTAAGTGGCATAATATATCTTATGTTATAAAATAAAAATTCAAGACTTATTGAATCCTTATCCTAACCTAATATATAAAACGACACATTCTTTTGTTAAACATCCGACATGTTTTGTTGAGATTTGCTACATGTCGTGTATATCATCACCATTTTAGAAAATATGCACAACCACTACACGACATCCCCTTTTCTCTTATTAATTACTCCACACGTTTAGTAAAAAGATGAGACCAAATTATGATATAACCTTTAGAAGATACGTGTCCCACTCTTGCCTAATATGCAAACACGACATTTCCTTTTCTATCCACAAGTTTTGACTGAATTGATGCATTCCTTTGATCCATATTCCACATGTTTGACAAAGATAAGACCATATCAATTGTGAATATATAATCCCTTCATATGAGAAGATACGTATACTATAATTCCTTGTTTAATACTAAAAAAATAGAAAAATTATCTTCTAAGAAGAAACAAGAGTCGAAGGATGAGGCTCTGATCGTGTTATCTCCATGATCGGTTCGATGGTGTTAGGGTCTTAGTGATCGATTTCTGTCGCAGCAGCTATGGTGTTCGTGTGTGGTGATTTGAGTATGTTGTTCTTTTCCTTTCGATCTTTCCTTGTCCAACCAAGGTACAAATCGTTAAACCTTGTCATGCATACAAACTGTATATATAAGTAACATATAATTATGAAGATATAAACTATATATGTGTCACATAAAATAACAACTATACGTCTATATATATGTATGTGACCTGAATTGTGTCATGTAGTCTGAGGTGAATGTTTTAACTTCAGCTTGTGTCGACCTTGTTTCATGTTTTGGCCGTTTGGATCTGTTGGGGGATACGAGTGAACATAATCTTTTAACACTAGTTTTGATCCCAAGAATACGAATAAGAAGAACCTGGTCATATTTGCCTCGTCCCTGGTCACATAAAATTATATAACCTACGCCCTTTTAATATATTTTGTATCATGTTATATTATGTTGTTTGTGTCACTTTTCCAGCCCTAGGTCGATATGTATATAACCTTAATCAAGCTCTAATGATCAGCCTTAAATAGTCACATGAAATCATGAAAACTATACGCCTTTGTAAATGTTTGGTATCAAGTTTTGTGGACTATTGTGTGTTGCATTTTGTGGACTGTTTTGGTGTCATCTTTCAGCCCTTGTCGACCCTAGATAACTAATGAAATGCACCATTAATAACCTGATGAAAGAGCATGTAATGGAACTTAGAAAACTAAGAAAACCCTAGGTGCATGTATGTGTTAACGAGGGTCTTGTGTGTGTGTTTGGGATATCTTTTGTGGCGCATGCATGGTTTTGTCAAGTAGGGGTCGTATATAGTTTTACTGGTGGGTCGTATCGTGTTGCAAAACCTTGGTGTTGTGTGCGTATATATGTGAGTCAAGTTGTGTTAATACATGTTTACAATCTGAACTAAAGGGGTCAAGAACAGGTTATGTTTAACGAGGGTTTTTGGGCTGTTGTGATCATGGTTATGTAGTCGTTATTTGTTGGTTGGGTTGTATGTGTCGACTTAAATTCAATACATGCCTACTTATCTGTTTGCTATTCGTGAAAAAGAGTAGAACTGATGGGCAAAAGAACTGTTTGGAACATGAATTATAGAGACCAAATACATAAACTTAATAATGGTACAAGATATGTTTGAAGCATGCATAAAAACTGATATACGTATACATGCAAATCGGAATTTAAGAAAAGTTGGTCTTTGTGGTCATTGATTTCATGCATGTTGTGTTGGAAAATTTAGTGCACTTGAGGGATTAATTCACACCTGGTAATGGGTTTGAAGGTACAGAGTGTACACCCATTTGGTCACTGAATCCCCTGACTCAATAGTGGTTATGCTAGTGTGAATTTGTTTCTGCTGATCTGATTCTGCTGCTATTATTGATTCTGCTGTTAGTATGAATCTGCTGCTAGTGGATTCTGCTGACAGTGGATTCTGCTGCTAGTGGGATTCTGCTGCTAGTGAGATTCTGCTGCTGGCATCAGTTTATTCTGCTGCTCATTTTAACCACTGATTCCTACTATAATAGATGTATTATGATATAATTAATGGGCCGTTAATTACACATAATTCCATGGGCTAGGGTTTGAGTATTCTCTATTATAAATAGATGTCATAACATTCTGCATGGAGACGATTAACACAAACCCAAAACACTTGAATACGATTTGGTTCTTGCTTTGTGCCTAAAACAAGAACATCACTTGGTCTTGTCCCATAAAGATATTCGTGTAACCCAGGCACAGGGTTGAATAGTTTCTATTGGAAAGTGATAACACGATTTCAAGTGAATATCCGGTACTCATTGATTATCTTAACCCTGTTCTGGGAACACTTGTAAACCCTAAATAACCAACAATCAATAGAAACTATTTAGTGATAATCAATGGCTGCTGCTATGAGACAAATGGCTGCTAACTTTTCCAAGTTGGAAAAGTTTGAAGGTGTTGATTTCAGAAGATGGCAAAAGAAGATGCACTTCTTGTTGTCAAGTATGAATGTGGTGTATGTTCTGACTACTGCTATTCCTGAAGATTATGGGGATGATGCTACTATGGAACAGATGAGGGCAAGAAGCAAATGGGAGAATGATGATTATGTCTGTAGAGGTTTAATCCTCAATGGTATGTCTGATTCTCTCTTTGATATTTATCAGAATGTTGAATCTTCTCAAGAACTATGAGATTCCTTGGAAGCCAAATATATGACTGAGGATGCATCAAGAGAGAAGTTCCTTGTAAGTAATTTTAATAATTACAAAATGGTTGATTCTAGACCTGTCATGGAACAATACAATGAACTTCTTAGTATACTTGGTCGATTCACACAACACAAGATGAACATGGATGAGGCTATTTCAGTCTCTTGTATCATTGATAAATTACCTCCTTCTTGGAAAGATTTCAAGCATATGCTTAAGCATAAGAAGGAGGAGTTAACTCTTGTTGAGTTGGGCAGTCACTTGCGCATTGAGGAATCACTCAAAGCACAAGACATTGACAAGCCAAAGAGTAGCAATGCTACTGGTCCATCAGTTGTCAATATGGTGGAGCATAACAATTCCTCCAGGTAAAATGACAACAAGGGCAAACGTAAGCATCATGATAACACCGAATTTGATATTAACAAGAAACCAAAAGTGACTTGTTGGAAGTGTGGGAAAACTGGACACTTCAGGAAGGATTGTAAAGGTGTTAAGATTAGCAATGAAAACAATGGATCAGGCACGAGTGTATCAGGGAATGGTAATACCAATTCTCTAAAAGGTCAGAATATATTTAATAAGTCTTTTGAGATTTATTATGTTACATATATATCTGATGTGTACTTTGTGCAGGATGATGATGTTGCGTGGTGGGTTGACTCTCGAGCAACAATTCATGTGTGTAAAGATAGAAGTTGGTTCAAAACTTATGAGTCACTGAATGATGGTTCTATTCTTCATATGGGAAACGAGTCAACAGCCCTTGTGCATGGAAGAGGATGTGTGGATTTAAAGTTTAGTTCTGGAAAGATTGTTTCTTTGTTTAATGTTTTACATGTTCCAAATATTAGAAAGAACTTGGTTTCTAGTAGTGTTTTGAATAATTTTGGTTATAAACAAGTGATTGAATCTGATAAGTTTGTTTTATCTAAAACGTGAAACTAAAATGTTGGAACTGATTCATAGTGACCTATATGATTTACATGCTACTCCCTCTTTGGGGAATAAGAAATACTTTGTGACTTTTATTGATGATGCTTCTAGGTTTTGTTATGTTTACTTGTTACATACTAAGGATGAAGCATTAGATAAAGTTAAAGTATTTAAAACTGAAGTTGAATTGCAACAAGGGTCCTTAATTAAAAGATTCAGGACTGATAGGGGAGGTGAGTACATGGATACTCTGTATTTTTAGTCTGTTGGTATAATCCATGAAACGACTGCTCCCTATACTCCTCAGCAAAATGGTATTTCTAAAAGGAAAAACAGAGTGCTGAAGGAGATGGTTAATTCCATGTTGTCCTATTCAGGGCTAAGTCAAGGGTTCTGGGGTGAAGCTATGTTAACAGCTTGCTATTTATTAAATAGGGTTCCTAATAAAAGGAACAAGATAACCCCTTATGAACTCTGGACTAAAAGAAAACCCAACCTGAACTTTCTAAGGGTTTGGGGTTGTAGGGCTGTTGTAAGACTCCCTGATCCAAAGCAGAAAACTTTGGGTGAAAGAGGCATTGAATGCATCTTTGTTGGATATGCTGAGCATTCCAAGGCATATAGGTTTTATGTTATTGAACCTAATGAGTCTGTTTCAATTAACTCAATAATTGAATCAATGGATGCACTCTTTGATGAGAATGGATTCTCATCAGTCCCTAGACCAAGTCAAAGAATTCCAAATGGAACCAATGACACTGGTGTTTCAGAGGTATCTGATGAGGTTCCTGATGAGGTTGTGGAACAACAACCTGAACCTGAGCTCAGAAGAAGCAAAAGGGTTAGGACTCCAAAGTCATTTGGACCTGAGTTTCAATTATACTAAATTGAAGGTACAAGGAGTGAGGTTTCTGACCAATACTCCTATTGCTTCATTGTTGAGGATGATCCCAAAAAATTTGAAGAAGCAATGAAGTCCCAGGATGTTGCTTTCTGGAAAGAAGCAACAAATGATGAGATTGATTCCATCATGGGCAATAACACTTATGTGTTGACTGATCTACCACCTGGTTGCAAACCTCTAGGTTGCAAATGGATTTTCAAAAAGAAAATGAAGGTAGATGGAACTGTTGAAAAGTTCAAGGCAAGACTAGTTATTCAGGGCTTTAAACAAAAGTCAGGAATAGACTATTTTGATACTTATGCCCCTGTGGCTCGTATCAGTACCATAAGATTGCTAATTGCTTTGGCATCAATTCACAATCTGATTATTCATCAGATGGATGTGAAGACAGCTTTCTTGAATGGTGATTTAGATGAGGAGGTTTACATGAACCAACCTCAGGGCTTCATCATGCCTGACAATGAGAACAAGGTGTGTAAATTGATTAATCCTCTTTATGGACTAAAATAGGCACCTAAACAATGGCATCAAAAATTTGATGAAGTGGTTTTGTCTAGTGGTTATTTACTTAATCAGGCTGACAAATGTGTATATAGCAAATTTGATAAATCTGGTAAAGGAGTCATCATTTGTCTATATGTTGATGACATGTTGATCTTTGGCACTGACCAAAATCAATTCGACTTGACAAAGGAATTTTTGTCATCAAAGTTCTCCATGAAGGATATGGGGGAGGCAGATGTTATCCTTGGTATAAGGATTAAACATGAAAGTAAAAGAATTTCTATATCACAATCTCATTACATTGAGAAGGTGTTAAGGAAATTTAATTGCTTTGATTGTACTCCAGTAAGTACTCCTATGGATACAAGTGAGAAGCTGATGCCTAATACTGGAAAAGTTGTATCTCAACTTGAGTATTCTAGGGTGATTGGCTGCTTGATGTATGCTATGACTTGTACAAGACCTGATATTGCTTTTGTAGTGGGTAAACTGAGCAGGTATACTAGTAATCCTAGTGCTCATCACTGGCAAGCAATTCAAAGGGTACTAAAGTATTTAAAGAGAACTATGGATTATAATCTCTCATATACTGGTTATCCTTCAGTATTAAAAGGATACACTGATGCAAGTTGGATCAGTAACACTGAAGACAATTCGTCTACTAGTGGCTGGGTATTCCTACTTGGTGGAGGTGCAATTTCTTGGGCATCCAAGAAGTAATCTTTCATCACCAGTTCAACCATGGAATCTGAATTTGTGGCTTTAGCTGCTGCTGGTAAAGAAGCTGAATGGTTGAGAAACTTGCTTCTTGAGATTCCATTGTGGCCTAAACCTATAGCACCTATTTCTATCCGTTGTGATAGTGCAGCTACATTGGCAATGGCTTATAGCCAGATGTACAATGGGAAGTCTAGATACTTAGGTGTCAGACATAGCATGATTCGTGAGCTTATCATGAATGGGGTGGTATCTATAGAGTTTGTTAGATCTCAACATAATTTAGCTGATCACTTGACGAAGGGTTTAGCTAGAGACTTGGTTTTAAAGTCTGCTAAAGGGATGAGTTTGAAGTCCAACTTAGTCACTGAATGCTAAGACACCCAACTCCCTCCTGAGGAAACTTGGGAGCTGAGTTCAATGTGGAAAGCTGAACATTTAGTGGACTGGAGCACATGTTTTATATTACATCCCAAGGTTGTGCTCAGAACCTGCTGAAAAGGAGGATGAAGTCTTTACTTCTCAATGGTTAATTTCTTTGAAAAAGTGCTAAGCAGGAGCATGAATAAAGAGGAACCACCTATGTAAATGTTGAAGTTTTGCCGCTTCAGGAAGCTTTGGACTTTTAGCTTTTACAACATTTATGAATTGGATATGGACACATGGCTTGTAATAGTGTCAGGAGTATTTAAGTGTTTGAAAACTTGTGTGTATTTATCTTCAGGTATTCAAATGGGTTGAAGGGTTCAATTCTTAGAACACCCTGATTCTCGAATATTTGAACGTATATGTACTAATGTGGAAATTCAATCCTCAGGATATTTTCATTTATGCACTTGTTTTGTTTTATGTTTATTTTTTCATGCAAAGGAAGTGAACTAAATTTGGGGAGGATTGTTGGAAAATTTAGTGCACTTGAGGGATGAGTTCACACCTGGTAATGGGTTTGGAGGTACGGAGTGTACACCCATTTGGTCCATGAACACCCTGACTCAATTGTGGTTATACTAGTAGACTCTACTGCTAGACTCTGCTGCTAGACTCTACTGCTCTGCTGCTAGACTCTACTGCTGACTCTGCTGCTGATTCAAAGTACTGCTGATTCAAAGTACTGCTCGTTTTAACCACTGATTCCTACTATTATGGAAAGTATTATGATATAATTAATGGGCCGTTAATTATACATAATTCCATGGGCTAGGGTTTGAGTATTCTCTATTATAAATAGAGGTCATAACATTCTGCATGGAGACGATTAACACAAACCCAAAACACTTAAATACGATTTGGTTCTTGCTTTGTGCCTAAAACAAGAACATCACTTGGTCTTATCCCATAGAGATATTCGTGTAACCCACGCATAGGTTCGAATAGTTTCTATTGGAAAGTGATAACACGATTTCAAGTGAATATCCGGTACTCATTGATTATCTTAACCCTGTTCTGGGAACACTTGTAAACCCTAAATAACCAACATGTTGCTGTCCAGATTTTTGGTCATATTGATGAAGGTGTAAATTAATGATGCCTCTGTGTTGTTGAGTGGATTTTGGGTCTAATCTTATGTACTTTTCGTCTAGTTACTGAATATGTAAGTTATATGATTATTTGAGGTCTGAAATGTGCTTTTTGATTTTTACAAGATAAGTTATTAAGTCTGAAAATCTGGGACCGAAATTCAGTTGTAATGTTTGATTTTTAGTTTACAGACCATAGGGATTTTAGACTTCTCCTTTTACAGGGGTTATTTCTGGGTCTTATGTGACTTACATGAATTTTTGTAGAATTTTCTGAATTGTTTTAATAGGGTAAGTAAATCCAAACTTTTGGGGTAAACTTGCAATGCACTTTCTGGACAGGTATGGGAAGATGATTTTTAAAACAGTACTTGTGTTTGGTAATAAAATCTATAAAAATTTGTGAAGGTACTTAACTGATATGGGAATCACTAAGAATTATTTTAGAATTTTTATAACTCTTTTGATATGTCTCGAAATTCGTGTGAAACCAAGCCAGATTTACCTATTAAACCTTAAAGTATGATATAAGTATAATTACAAGTATAAGACATGTAAAATCACATATAACTTATGAAATAGACTTGTTAGTAATGTGTGACTCCTATTCAGGTAGATTTGGTGAAGAGAAAGTAGTCCTCATCCTTTATGTTTTCTTCACTTATTTTTCACATTTACTAAGGTACAGATATTCTACCCTTTTTCAGTAAGGGTGTTATCTCTCTTTCATGACTTTTCGATCCTTTGTTATGATTCATTTGATATGCTTCGTTGATATGATCCTTTGATATGATTCGTTTGATATGCTTCGTTGATATGATCTTTGATATGATACTTGAATTTGGATATGATATGATGACTATGATATGATATGTTTCGTTTCGTTTCGTTCTTATGCCCGAGTTTATTAGCCAGCCATGGGGAGTCCATGGCCATGTCATTGATGTCACCAATGGCATGACGCTGTCAGTGGAGGCGGGTTTTTGTCCACTGCGTCCCCATTTTGATATGATATGACTATTAGCTCTTTTGCGCACTTATGATATGTGTATACCTGTCATGCGAGCAGGGTACATATATGTTTTGTTTTGTAGGGGGCATATGGATGCATCCTAGTATATGATATGATATGATTTGGTAGGGTGAAGGTGAGTGTGTGCCTTACACTTCTTCACGTTTGGGAGGTCGCTCCTCCATTTTGATACTTAGAGGTCTCCCCTCTTTGTGCATGTCGGATTTTTCGGATATATGATTATGTGGTAGGAGATCTATCGAGTACCTCGGTAGGTCGGCTCGTTGCTTTCCTATGTTCTTTGTGTCTATTCGAGTACCTCGTTTAGACAAGCCTTTGTTGGATACGTACTCTATGATTCTTATTACTATCTGATTATGCTTGCACTTGATATCTTTATGATGCTTCATTCAGTTGACTTATGATATTTGTTCAGTTGATCGTTGATCTCATATTCATTTGACAGATGACATTCATTTCAGCAGGAGTTTATGATTTTCCCTTTTCTTATACTTATATACGTTTTGGTTATTTGTTTTGTTATATATCTTTTCACTGGGCTTTTTAAGCTCAGCCGCGTTTCTTTTCCTGCGGCAGGTTTTAGGTTGGAAGCTGGGTTTGGGTGAAGAGTGCATAGGAGCGTTAGTGGACCACCCCGATGATTAGAAGCACATTTACATCTGGATTAGACTTGAACTTGGATTCTATTAGATGTTGTTTGGTTTTGTATTTCACCTGGTATAGATTTAGTATTTCTTTTGTATCCTTAGAATACCTTTGTAACTTTATGCTTATAAGTCTTCCGCTTGCGTTTGTATATTCTGATTTGGCACCATAATGTAAGATTTTGACCCTTGTCAGGTTGGGGTGTTACAATTATGGTATCAGAGCCTGGGCTTCGACTTGTAGCACATAAGTTATGGCCTGTGAAGATTTGGACCCTTAGGTTTGCACTATAGGAGCTTATGGAATGACCTTTGAATGATTTGCTTTAGGTTTCCCCTGCAGAAACTTTAGTTATGACTGATGAGAATTGGGTAGATTATAGGATAAGATGTTTGTTAGATATTTTTCTTCCGCACCACTCTGATCTATGCCTCTGCTTTCAGTCAACCCCTTATAAGATCATTCGTTTTGGAGATTTAGAAAATTTAGCAGGATACGCCCCATAAGCTTAGTGATCTAATGAGTTTAGAATGCTTTATGAATTTTGTAGTTATGCCTTACATGTTTCACTTTCTGAGGTTATCACATTCCTTCAGGCTCCGGTCTTTGATTCGTTTGATAATCATTTAAATGCCTTTCATATGTTCAAAGAATTCTGATAGGGATGAATCTGATATGTTCGACACATTCTGTAGTTCCTTTTGCTTTTGTTAAGCATATTAAGGTTCCATCTGCATTATTAGATTTTGCCCTACCTATTTCTATCCCTATGAGAAATCTTGTGATTATCCATCACGAGTATCAGAATTGTCCGATACGTTTTGAAGATATTTGAAGATAAGTTTCGTTATGCTAATCTGTTTCCTTTAAAAATGTCTGATTCGATATTATTCTGGATGTGGATTTGTTGACTGAGCATCGAGATGCTAACAACGACCATATTAGATTTGTCATCTTTGGCAATTTGAGAAACTCAAAATTCTGTACCATGGTTTCCAGCCTGGTAAACAATTATGATAACCTATTCTTTGATAACTCGTGCGTTAATCTCTCGTGGTTGTGAAGATACTTCATTTGATGAACTCGCCTCGAGAGTCATTCGGTTGTTTGAAATGTTCGCGAGATATTCCAAGATTCCATATGAATGTGAAGTTGTTTTGATCTGGTTATGAGAATTTGTTTTGTCACCACTCGAGGTAGAATGTGATTGCAATAAAGGCATGTGTATATGATGCAAGTATTATGACGCCTGGCCAACGTGATAATAGTTACATCATATAACTTGAACTTATTGGAGTCATACGATATTTTGAGTAGTTCCTGAGAACAGTAAGTTCGGTGATTTGGGAATTTATCTGTATAAGAGCAATGTTTGCTGAATTCTGAAACTCCGCATTAAATGACATCAGTGGAAGGGAAAGATTGAAGAGCCAGCTCCTAGAAAGGGGCTCCATTGGTGTAAGTGTGTATCTTTGATGTGCTTTCATTTTGTTTATAGAGAAGGAAGATGGTAATATAAAGTTGTGGGTTGATTTCTGGGAGCTTAATCGTATCATGTTTTGTGTGAAGGGTGAGATATTCCTAGAATTCCTTTTTGTATTCGTTATGGTCTCTATGAGTGTTGTGATGCCAATTGTATTGGCTACTGCTCTGACTATTCCTATGAATTTGAAAAATCGTGTCTTTCATGAATACTTGGACAAATCGTCATAGTATGACATATTAGTATGTTCAGAGACGAAAGAGAAAACAAGGATCATCTTCGTATATCTGTGTTGACATTTCTGCGTTAGAAGAAGCTCTATGAAATATTTCTTGAAGAGTAACTTTGTTGGAGGAAATGAGAAAAGAAGTTTGAGAAACTGAGGAAAGATTTCGTTTCTACCCAGGAGGAAGGAGATTTAGCTATGTTCTTATGAAACACGAAAGGAATTCTGGCCATGCATCAATAGCCATAGGAGGTGAACGATCTGACGCACGAATTGTGGCGGACATGAAGAAGCTCAGGCGCAAGACGGTGGAAGATTAGGTATGTTAGAAGATGGAAGGAAGCAGTTTGAAGTGAAGCACACGGTTCTATCAACTCTATTCATCTTAGTTGTACTAATATCTATAGAGTCTTGAAGCAGGAGTTGGACAGGATGGTATGAAGACGGTGGTGACTACATCGGTGATTCCCACTGTCACACCCTAAATTTACCTGATTGGCAGCGGAATGGAATACCTGGGTGTATCGTTCATGGCATCTCATACAATGGTTATATTGAACGACCTAAAGTGTCGTTTAGAAAATACATCGTTTGATCATTAAAAACATTCAGAGTTTACAAAATAAGGTCCCAAAATGGTGTTGCAAGTTTATGAAAACAAGTTCAACATGATCAAACGTTACATAAGTGCATGAAATAAAAGGTGAGACGGCGTCGACCTCCGCGACCAAAATGACCAAGTAGGTCCAGTATGCATGCCACATGAGATGTCTTTAATTACCGGAAGTGAAAATAACATTGCTAAAAACGGTCAAGCAATAATGTTGGTGGAAATCATGAGGTTTATGAAAATGAAGTGTTATACGGTAACCCTCAAGTATAATGTGTAAGACATGAAAGCCTCGATGAAACATAGTACAATAGGCTTTAAGCCCACGGGGGAAGGGGACTGTACACCGAAGCTGACTGATGAAAATGCGCGCCTCCAGAGTGTTTTTACCAGTGGCACTCTAGATGAGTGTTAATGACATGAAATGCACCGCGTTTGACTGTTGGTATAACCAACGCGGATGGAGGGCATCACCCTCAATCAGATCTATCCGACTGTCCACTCTCCGCTACAGGGAATTAACGTTCATTGATATATTATAATAGGTGGGATGGCTTTAACTTTGAATCGGTTAACTTATAGCATAGATTCTTGAATATATACTTTGGCCTTCGTATTGGAAAATGATGATGATGGCAATTTATTCTCCCCGCGTGGATTTGAAATCAAAATATTGAAATTGAAAAGCTGGGGGGCTATGAAACTCACCAACGATGAAGTAGTGAGTGAGAAAGGAAAGTGTGGGCCGTCAGAAAAGCCGCAAAATGTCCAAAAATGACCTAAATATAACATGAGCTTAGGGCTCGGGGAAATATGTGACAATTATACAAGTGTTTATACAGTAATAACTTATAATACTCTATGGTATTTTAGTTAAGAGTTGTAAAAACAAATCGGGCGGTCGAAAAGATATTTATTTAGTTTAAATGGTCTAAAAATATAAAGCTGTTAGAAATTTGATAAAAATTCGGTAACGAAACGGGTCGCATATTCTAACCGTAAAGGTAAATTATGAGAAATTTATATGCTTCGAAAGGTATGAATCGTATAATTTCAAAACCAAGGTCTCGCCCTAATTAAGACTTCCAATAAGGGGGAAATTACCAATTGACCCCCTAATGTCTCTAGCAGTTACAATTCGCAGGGCATCCCATCCCAGGGCTTAGGAAAAGATAGCACGATTCTTTTGTTCTACAGGTCTAATGGATGTAGGACGCAGTGAAAAAGAGTTCTTCTACATGTCTTGGCCCAACTTTATGTTTTGGCAAAGCAGTAGGTTCTGGTAAAATTTTAAGAAAATGTGGCGTATCAAAACCTGACATGA
>LBNU01032434.1:0-30214 GCA_014162995.1 Artemisia annua
AAAAGAGAGGATTTTAACTTAATGTTGACAGACAAGACACATTTAATAAAGGATACTTCCAAAAGTGTGTAAGAATTTCATGGCAAGTCAAACACACAACATATTCATGATGCATGATGTGACAACGACCATTTAAAAGAATACTCCCTATCATGAATGCATGATAACAATGACACATTTATAAAGATACTTCCAAATGTGTAAGAACTTCTTGGCAAGTCAAACACACAAATGTCACATCTAGTAAAATGATATTTTGACCATGGTAATTGTTCAATATTTTTTTCATTTTATGAAAAATACATTTAGCAATGTATATACTAATTAGAAAAAGATATTACTTGTATATGAAAAATTATTAGTCTACTAATATAATATTTAGTAATTACTAAAATGTTTAATGTACTTATTTGTATAAGCACATTTTTATATATTGTAACTTACTAATATTACTACGACACTAATGTGACACTTATTCCTAATTTGACCCTAAAGTGCCTATTGACACTTAAAACACTTAAAGACCCTAAAAGTATTTTAGTCATTCTTAATGTTTAGTCAAGGGTTTGATCATGAATGCTACATAACAACATGTACGAAAAACCCTGTGTTGACATACGATGACTCGAACGTTGAGGGTGTTGAATGTTTGTTGAAGAAAAATATGATTACAAGTAACTTGTACATTTTACGTTATGTATCAAGTTATAACGTTTGTCATCAATCAAAAACGAGACCGTGATAGTATTAAATATCGTAATATTTGGCACTAACATACTGTATTATGCTTCTATTATCATGTATACAACTCCGCACACGTAATGACTTTTCAGATCCATATATGACATAATGTTACCTATAAACTCCAAGCACAATGTAAACCACAAGTGGAGCAAACATCATAGCATCGAAAAAGGTCCCACAAACATTCTAGGACAATTTTTGTTTGGTAGTTAACATTACATTGTAAGTGATCAACAAACGACAAATGGTATCATGATATAATACTCGTTACCGATAATATTTTTCTTTGGCCCCAGATATAATAGGTCCATAAAACTGCATGTTATATACAGCGAAAAGATACTTTACATACTATGTGCCAATCTAAAAGGCAACCTATCAAAGGAATGAAAGATTCACGATTTATGTACCAATATAAAAGGCAATTTTTGTTTGGTAGTTAACATTACATTGTAAGTGATCAACAAACGACAAATGGTATCATGATATAATACTCGTTACCGATAATATTTTTCTTTGGCCCCAGATATAATAGGTCCATAAAACTGCATGTTATATACAGCGAAAAGATACTTTACATACTATGTGCCAATCTAAAAGGCAACCTATCAAAGGAATGAAAGATTCACGATTTATGTACCAATATAAAAGGCAACCTGGCAAAGATTTTAGTTTTCAAAGGTAATCACAGGCCACAAGTGGTGATCAACATACAGCAGAAGATGTCATAAATTCACAACTGAGCAAAGGTGAATCAATGTAATTTCCAAAAGTAATTCTAGGCACCCAAGTGGCAAGTGGCCAAGTGAGCACTTTTAGAAGAAAATAATTGATGTTATGGTGATCAACATACAGTAGAAGATATCATAGATTCACATCATTAACCATAAGCTACATCAATCAACAAAGACATGGGATACAGGTCAAAGAAGGTGTGCCTAAAGTGTGGCAATCTAAACAAGCAAGTGAAGATTTAGCAATCTAATACCCAAAAAATAGCTATAGGAGAAAAGGAAAATATCTATTTAGGATTTACGACACTTCAAATCGCAACTTAACATCTATCTATAACAATAACGTAGCCCTTTTACCGCCCAAATGAAAAGACCAAGAAATCACATGTCATACAGGGAAACTGAGCAAAGATGAATCAAGGTCATTTCTAAAAAGTAAATCTACGGACACATGAGCTATCGGATGTAGTTAAAATAATATAAAGGGTGATCAACAACGTACATATATTATTCATGAACACGAACCCTTAATTCTGTGTGCTCTTCAATCACTAAACGTTAACAAGATCATCAAACTACACGCAGTAAAGACACAATGCATCCCAAGTAGCAACATAATCAGTTCAACAAAGCAAGATGCATTATTAGAGATTCCAAAGTGATTCTAAGTGTAATAATAACTGAATTTGGTTAAAGTTCCGGATGATCAACAATCAATAGATAATATCTAAAATAAAACATCTTCAAACACATAAGATGCAAGAAGACAAAAGAAAACGATAAGCTAAAGCATTAAAACACGCGTTCTAGGCAATAATATCTATACTACATTATAATGCATTTGGGACTATTCTATAATTAGAAAGGCTTAAAATTCAGACTCTTAAACTTCTAATTATAGAATAGGTCCCAATTGTTGGTGGCAAGTGTTGTACCCTCTGCTTTATCTTCCACTGCATTCATCTCTAGTTCTCTACTATCTATTCTCTACTTATAAAGCATCAACAACATTTGCTTGCCACAACATTTAGTTACCGGGTACCCGCCGCCGCATTGCGCGGGTACCGTTCTAGTAGCTTCAAAAAGTAACTTTAGACTCAAAAACCAAAAACAGTATCCTAGATTGACATAAAAACACCACATGTTATAAAGGGCAAAAAAACTACAGTACATACCATATACCAATCTAAAAGGCAACCTAGTATTCATGATTATAGTTGTCAAATGTAATCATAGGCACACCAAGGGCCAAATTCAATTAAAGGATGACAATAAATCCCATTTTTTGGTATTAACCATTATATGACTTGAAAATGAAAGCTAAGTTGAACATATTTGACCCCGATGCCACAGGAGGTCGAAAAAAATAAAAAAAAAAAAAAAAAAAAAAAAAAAAAAAAAAACAAAGTGCATTAGGGCACAGGTCTGGCAGAAGAGAAAAGCTATGCATCCTGAGTATCAAACCAATCTACACAACTGAGCAAAGATGCATCAATGTAGTTCCCAGAAAGATACCGTAAACTCACATCTTTGACCATAGTTCAATATGCTCTTCCTTCCCCAGAATATAAACTAGATCAGTCAACAACGGCATGGAATACAGGGTAAAGAAGCTATGCATAAAATGTAGCTATCTAAGCAAGCAAGTGATGATTCATGATCATCAATCTAATTTCCAAAACTAATTATAGGAACAAATGATCAATTGTAGTTGAAGATGATGCTGTGGTTGACCAACAACAGATATGAATGTAACTTAACATCTACAGTTGTAGTTGAAGATCTAGCTTATACAGGGAAAAGATCCAGAAATCACATGTAATACATGGAAACCGAGCAAACACAAATTTATGTCATTTCTAAACAGTAATTTTAGCACACATAATAACTCTAATGTAGTTAAATATAATGGTGTGGGTGATCAACAAAGGACGGATATTATACATGAACATATTGAACCCTAAAGTCTATGCTTTTCAATCACAGAACATCAAACACGACCAATCAAGTACAGATGTGGTAAAAACGCAATGCATCCTAAACATAATCAGCTAAAAGAAGCAGCTACATTACTGCAGTTTCCATAGCAAGTGTCAGCAATAACCGATTTTGATTTAAAATGAAGCTCAGGGTAATCAACAATTAGTACATGGTATCAACTATCAAAATATAACATCTTAAAACCCATAAGACGCAAAAAGATATCGATACATCTTAAAATACAGTTTCCAGTCAACGACATAGCTTCTAAAAGTAACTTTAGACTCAATTTAAGATAACACACCGTCATGGGTGATCAACAAAACATAAATGGCAACATAATCTGAACATCTTTAACCGCATAAAGCTAAACCACTAAACCAAAAGCTTCACAAAAGGTAACTCAATTACCTACCGCTATCATCCCTCCGCATTTTCCACTTCACTAATCAAAAATGGGTCAAGAAACCACTATCAAAAATGGGGAAAGAAGCTATTGATTAACTGGAGTTACCAATAATGTTTAACAAAAGTAGATAGCATCATAAATAAACAATTTTAACCGTAAACTACCCACAGGCCAATATAGACAATCAATACATACTGGTGTATTATGCATCTATTATCCATGTATACTAACTCGGCGCACGTAAGATTTTCAGGTCCATATATAGACAAGACCTTACCAATAAAACTCAAGCAGCAATGTAAAAACCACAAGTGAGCAAACATGCATCAAAAAAGGTCTCACAAACATTCTAGGACGATTTTTTTTTTTTTTTTTTTTTGGGTAGTTAAGATAACATTGTAGGTGATCAACAAACGACAATTGGTATCATGATATAATACTCATAACGATAATATTTTTCTTTGGCCTCAGATATGATAGGTCCATAAAACTGCATGTTATATACGGCGAAAAGATACTTTACATACTATGTGCCAATCTAAAAGGCAACCTAGCAAAGGATTCAGATTTATGTACCAATATAAAAGGCAACCTAGCAAGGATTTTAGTTTTCAAATGCAATCACAGGCCACAAGTGGTGATCAACATACAGCAGGAGTAGCAAGGATTTTAGTTTTCAAAAGCAATCACAGGCCACAAGTGGTGATCAACATACAGTAGAAGATATCATAAATTCACAACTGAGCAAAGGTGAATCAATGTATTTCCCAAAAGTAAATCTAGGCACCCAAGTGGCCCAAGTAAGCACTTATAGAAGAAATACAGTAGAAGATATCATAAATTCACATCTTTAACCATAGGCTACATCAATCAACAAAGACATGGTATACAGGCCAAAGAAGGTGGTGCCTAAAGTGTGGCTATCTAAACAAGCAAGTGAAGACTTAGCAATCTAATATCCAAAAAAAGCTATAGGAGCGAAGGAAAATATCTATTTAGTATTTACAACAATTAAAATCGCAACTTAACATCTATCTGTAACAATAACGTAGCCCCTTTACCGCCCAAATGAAAAGAACAAGAAATCACATGTCAGACAGGAAACTGAGCAAAGATGAATCAAGGTCATTTCTAAAAAGTAAATCTACGCGAACATGAGCTATCAGATGTAGTTAAAATAGTATAAAGGGTGATCAACAACGTACGGACATTATTCATGAACATGAACCCCTAATTCGGGGTGCTCTTCAATCACAGAACGTTAACAAGATCATCAAACTACACTCAATACAGACACAATGCATCCGAAGTAGCAACATAATCAGCTCAGCAAAGCAAGATGCATTATTGGAGATTCCGAAGTGATTCTAAGTGTCAATAATAACTGAATTTGGTTAAAGTTCCGGATGATAAACAATCAATAGATAATATCTCAAATAAAACATCTTCAAACACATATAAGGTTTAATTTCATAAAAAACATGTCAAATGATTCATGATAAATATGGTTAATAATTAGGTTTAATTTCTTTATCTTATCTTTATATATAAGGTTTCTTGTGAGCATCGACTCATTAACTATACATATGATAAGACGTGTGTAATTCATGTTATCATCCAACTGATTCATTAGAAAGCAAGTCATTTAGACTTTTCAACTTATGGTATAATTATAAAATAGATCATGACCTCCCAGTCTCTTGCAAAATATCTTAAAATTTCTAAATACCAAGATAAGGTGAATTACATAACTTTTAATTATTTTTCTTTCTTCGCTACTACAAGAAGTTGCTAGGACGACACTTAGCTAGTGTCCCATCTCTTTAGATATTTTTGTTAACCTTCTAGTGTAGGTAAGCCGCACGATTGAGTGGGTCCGTTAACTGAATGCTCGTGTATGATCATGATCAGTTACGACATCCATTTATGGCTTGGATCCAATGTTAAAATGTGAAAGGTTAAAGATGGTATCCTTCGGGATGGCCGAGTTAATGATGATTAATGATGGTATCCTTCGGGATGGCCGAGCTAATGAATGTTAAAGAATCCTTCGGGATGTGTTAAAGATCCTTCGGGATGAAAAGTTATGCCTTCACCGGCAAGGGGTTGCCTACATTCTTGGCATATAAAAATATCCCCAAAGTGATTGTGATAATGGTATGGATCCAAGTCCAAAAAGTAAAGGGTAATGTGGTGTAAAAAGAATGAAAAGATTGAAAATTAAAATGTGTAACGAATAGGTACGAGTGTTATGTCGGAAGTGTATAAGTAGGATGATTTATTATTCCCTTATTTAAATGAATTGGGACGCCTTTTCATTTAAATAAAGAAGTCGTGAACCGCCGAACCATGAGTTTATGTTTCTTGATTTACATCGATTGAGACGCCTCTCCATGTAAATGAAGAAGTGTAAATAAGTGGGCTTATGTGTTCCCGACATGGCATGAGTAGGGTAAAGAAGTAGAAAACAGAAGTCAAAAATTAGTTAGACGTCTTAAGAGAATAAGATAGTTGGCATAGAGAGAGTTAGATTTTGACTTTAGGTGAGATTCGTTATGTAAAACCTATATTTTAGGTATCCTAAGTGTAAGTTGAGATAATGATGAACGTAAAGTAATGTTATAGTATGCCTTGTGGCATGTTGTAAATGTGAAATGGGACCATGATGGTCGTAAAGTTAATGAGATTTATGAGGAAGTGATAGAGATAAACGAGGCGCTATGGCGTTAACGTTAAAAGAATGATTAAATAGCTACGTCTGGATGAGAATGTAATAGTGAACATTTGACTTATGTAAAGTCAAATGGTGTGCAAGTAAATAGGAATGTGGTGTAATGGTAAAATCGGTTAAAGGTGATATTGGTTAAGGTAAATATGTTTTGGAAGACATGATGACTTAGCAAAAACCGTATGTTAAAGAGATTAAGCGAGTAATAGAACGGATTAAGAGTAAAGGTTGTGTTATACTAGATAGGGTCATATTACTCTTCTTTTAGTTATAGTTTTGATTTATGATTATGTTTTGCATTAACCAACATTGGGTCTTGCATTTATCAGGATTATAAAGAACCATATACTAAGTACATTGAGCGACTATCGGCACGCGTTTGGAGAGGTTCTATAGAGGAAGAAAGTATAAACAATCTGTCCGGGGAACATAGATATGAACAGTAACTGTATTATCTTCACTTTCTACGCACTAGGATTGGCTAAGACGATTTCCGTGCAAAGTTGGAGCGAAGTGTTGCTTATTTGGAGGCTCAGGAAAATAAGGTAAAGATGATTAAAGAAGAACTAGCAAGCAGGAAGAAAAAGGAACCATCAACAAGCGTTTCTGAGGGCCCTGGGCAAATGGAGCAGGAGACGTTGAAATTGATGGGTTCAACAGAGTTTTGGATGAAAAGGAGGCAAGGCAAGCTAATAAACAAAGGAAGAAAAAGAGCAAAACTTCAAAAATACATCAGAAGCACAAACCTGTGATGGAAAACATACTGGCTAAAATGATTGCCCATACTAAGACAGAAGCCAAGACAGGCTCTACTAAAAAGAAGAGGAGAATATATCGGAAACGGTCTCTCTGGATGTGAGCAGAAACTTTTTAAATGAGAGTGCCAAAGATCCTTAGATGAAAACTGAAAAACGCGAATCAGATAGTAGCAGTCTCACCTCCTGCCACCATCGGATTCACATTTTCAGTTCATCTGAGGATCTTGGCACTTTCATTTATAAAGTTTCTGCTTACATCCAGAGAGACCGTTTATGATATATTCTCTTCTTTTTCAGTAGAGTTTTTCTTAGCTTATGTCTCAGTATGGGCAGTCATTTTAGCCGGTATGTTTTCCATCACACGTTTGTGTTTCAGATGTTTTTTTGAAGTTTTGCTCTTTTTCTTCCCTTTTTTAGCAGCTTGTCTTGCCTCCCTTTCATCCAAAACTCTGTTGAACCCATCAATTTCAACGCCACCTACTCCATCTGGCCAGGGCCCTCAGAAAAGCTTATTGATGGTTCCTTTTTCTTCCTGCTTGCTAGTTCTTCTTTAATCATCTTTACCTTATTCTCCTGAGCCTCCAAATACGCAACACTTCGCTCCAGCTTTACGAGGAAATCGTCTAAGCCAATCCTAGTGCGAAGAAAGTGAAGATAATAAAGCTGTTGTTCATATCTATGTTGCCCGGACAGACTGTTTATTCTTACTTCCTCTATAGAACCTCTCCAAACGAGTGCCGATAGTCGCTCAATGTACTTAGCATACGGTTCGTTATAATCCTGGTAAATGCAAGACCCAATGTTAGTTAATGCAAAACATAAGCATAAATCAAAACCCTCCAAAAGCGTCGCACACTAAGCAAAAAAACACGCGTGTTGCAAAAGATACTCCCATGGGACAAAAAAATGGACATGGGCACATTGCTAGAGGAAACTTATAAGTATATTAAATTTCTTCAAAAAAGACAAAGAAATCACATGTCATACAAGGAAAGTGAGCAAAGATAAATCAAGGTACTTTCTAAAAAGTAAATCTACACGCACATGAGCTATCAGATGTAGTTAAAATAATATAAATGGTGGTCAACAACGGACATATATTATTCATGAACATGAACGCTTAATTTTGTGTGCTCTTCAATCACTGAACGTAAACAAAATCATCAAACTACACGCGCTAAAGACACAATGTATCCAAAGTAGCAACATAATCAACTCAACAAAGCAAGATGCATTATTGGAGATTCCGAAGTGATTCTAAGTGTCAATGAAAACTGAATTTGGTCATAGTTCCACATGATTAACAATCAATAGATAATATCTAAAATAAAACATCTTCAAACACATAAGAAAACGATAAGCTAAAACATTAAACACGCGTTCTAGGCAATAATATAGCTTCAAAAAGTAACTTTAGACTCAAAAACCAAAAATAGTATCCTAGATTCAACACCCATAAAAACACCACATGTTATAAAGGGCAAAAAAAAACTACTGTACATACCATATACCAATCTAAAAGGCAACCTAGTATTCATGAATGTATTTTTCAAATGTAATCATAGGCACACCAAGGGTCAAATTCAATTAAAGGATGAGTAGTCAATAAATCCCATTGTTTGGAATTATATGACGTGAAAATGAGAGCTAAGTTGAAAATATTTGACCTCAATGCTACCATCTTGTTCTGGGGGTCGATAACATTAAAAAAATTGCATTAGGGCACAGGTATGGCAGAAGAGAAAAGCTATGCATCCTGAGTATCGAACCAATCTACACAACTGAGCAAAGATGCATCAATGTAGTTCCTAGAAAGATACTGTAAACTCACATCATTGATCATAGTTCAATATGTTCTTCCTTTCCCAGAATATAAACTGGATCAGTCAACAATGACATGGTATACAGGGTAAAGAAGCTATGCATAAAATGTAGCTATCTAAGCAAGCAAGTGATGATTCATCAATTTAACTTCCAAAACTAATTATAGGAACAAATGATCAATTGTAGCTGAAGATGATGCTGTGGTTGACCAACAACTGATATGAATCGTAACTTAACATCTATCAGTTGCAGTTGAAGATCTAGCTTATACAGGGAAAAGATCCAGAAATCATATGTAATACATTAAAACTGAGCAAACACGAATCAATGTCATTTTTGAACAGTAATTATAAGCGCACATAATCACTCTAATGTAGTTAAATATAATGGTGCGTATGATTAACAAAGGACAGATATTATACATGAACATATTGAACCCTAAAGTCTCTATGCTTTTCAATCACAGAACATCAAACACAACCAATCAAGTACAGATGTGGTAAAAACACAATGCATCCTAACTTCCTAAGTAGCAACATAATCAGCTCAATGAAGCAGCTGCATTAATGCAGTTTCCATAGTGTCAGCAATGACCGATTTTGGTTCAAAGTGAAGCTCAGGGTAATCAAGAATTAGTTGACGGTATCAAAATATAACATCTTTAAACCCATAAGACGCAAAAAGATATCGATACATGATAAGCTAAATCATTAAAACACAGTTTCCAGTCAAGTCAACGATATAGCTTCTAAAAGTAACTTTAGACTCAATTTAAGATAAACACACCGTCAGGGGTGATCAACAAAACATAAATAGCAACATAATCTGAACATCTTTAACCGCATAAAGCTAAACCACTAAACCAAAAGCTTCACAAAAGGTAACTCAATTACCTACCGCCATCATCCCTCCACGTTTTCCACTTCACTAAGCAACGCAATTCTCTTCCTCCGCAACAACGTCTCATTCTCAAAAAGCACTTTCCACTTCTCATCCATTTGTTTCGCCTTACCTTCCCCAATCAAACTCAAATTCTCCTTAACCAACTCAACCACACCCGCAGGAAACTTCAACGACGACGAAACCTCCGACACCAACCCAGCGTTCCAATACGGATACAACGTCTCAAAATCCTTCTCCTCAACCACCACCTCCACCTCATCCTCCTCCACATCCATCTCTTTCACCGGCTTAACCCTCGCTTTCGGCTTCGCCCTCTTCCCATCCTCACACCCCTCATCACCCCAAATCCTCTTCGAAACATCAAACACCTTACTATCATGCGCCTTGGCAAAACCAGGCCCCCCTTTCTCCACATTCACCCGAAACTTCTTCTTCAACCTCCTAATCTTCTCATACAGCTGGCTCTTAGTCGCATTACCGGGCAACGAATCCATCATAAACTTATAAAAGTCATCCAAGTCGGATAAAGGCGAACACCCTTTATCCGAAAAATACTCGAGATACCCTTCCAACAGCATTATCTCATCATCATCAGTCCAAACTCTCTTATTAACCATTTTCTTATCATCTTCCAAAAGGGTTGTCTTAATTTTCTTCCTAGGTGTGAAAGTTTCGATTTTTTTCGAAGGTTTGATTGCGAAATCGGAGGCGGAAGGCGAAACGATGTCGGAATTGTCCAAGGATGATGAGGGGGGTGTTAAGGTTAAGGTTTTTGGTTTTGTGAATGTTGGTGTTTGTGTTTCTTCATCAGATTCTGCTGACTCATCTTCCTCTTCCTCCTCTTCATCATCGTCATCATCTGATGATCCATTAGGGTTTTGGAAATTAGGGTTTTGGGAATTAGGGTTTTCTTGTTCTTCTTCTTCATCATCTGAGTCTGATGATGGTTGACTGAAATTGAGTTGTTGGTGTTGTTGGGGTTGTTGTTGGTCATCATCTGATTCTTCTGAGGATGAGTCATCGTCATCATCAGATGAAGAAGCTGAAGGAGGGTTGTCTAGAGGTGCAGATCGTTTTTTGGAAGACATTTGATTTGATTTGATTGAGAGTTTGAATTAGGGTTTTATTTGGGGCTTCTGGCCTCCGGGACAAAGTTGTAATAGAGACAGAGAAAGAGCACCTTTCTATCCGGGTGGGTTATTCGGGGAGGTGTGAGTAAGAATCGAGTCGAATTTGGCAGGTCTCGACTTGATAATGTTATGTTTGGTTCGAGCTAAATTGATAGCTTGGTGCCTTGGTGAGTCTTTAGGAGGGGAGTTTGAGCTCGGCTCGAGAATGTTTGAATTCGGCTAGAACACGTCTAGGAAAACTCAATTAATTTATAATGGTGTGTTTTTAAAAAGACTGAAATTAAAATATAATGTCAAATTTAAATTTGGCTCGAGCTCGGTTCAAAATTCTCGACGCATTCATAGTGTTTTTACATATTAACCTTAAAAAACACATATTATCTATATAAAAAATATTATTTCACTTAAAAGCTCGACAAAAACTTGAGTTGGGCCTAGCAAACCTCGAGCTCGGTTAACAATTTCGAGCTCACTTTTTCGGCTCGAGCTAGAGCTTAAGGCTCGATAAAGCTAGGCTCAAATGAGCTCGAGTTACTCGACAAAGGTTCGACTCGTTTAGATCTCTACTTGGGACTACGTGTCTTTGACCCATATGTATTCATGTACAAGCGATTTTTGTGTCCGTTTCTCGTCTGTTTCTTTTCTTTGGCCACCTAAGTATATAATCAGGTTTGATCGTTAGACCATTACATTATCTGAGGGTGTTTAAGAAATTTGACTCTTTTTTTAAGTATTTAAGATATTTGACTTCAACACATCATAATTGTGTGATAGTGCCGGGTCGAGTTGATGGGTTAGGGTATTTTTACTTACTTGAACATGACTTGTTTACTTAACCATGTTGAAAATCTTAACTTAACCAAAAATTGTTATACTCATGTAATATGGACATTGCTTGTTTGACTGTAAATTTAGAGGGTTGACGATTTTAAAAATAGGTTTGTCGCGTAAAAGTGTTATATACTTTTTTTTTTTTTTGGTAAACATGGGTTTCCGACTCGACATTGCGAGCCGACTAATCCCACGGCGACTACCCTTTTTGGATAGCCTGGAGTCAGCGCAGGTGAACCTCCGTGACCATAAGGGGATTACTTTTCTCCCCGTTGGATTCAATTTTTAATACCAATCTTAAACGGGTTATAAACAATAAGCAGAATGGGCATGTAAACCTAAAGATGAAACGTTTATTACACGAGTTAAACAGGTTGACCCTTTTATTCAACATATTAAATGGACCGAACCTTTGCTATCCAGGGACGAACCCAGGATTTTTAAGAAAGTGTTGCACAAAAGAAATGTTGGGCTACCTAAAGTTACACTGTAAGAAACGAAAATAGCAAAAAATAATAATAAAAAAAAATAATAAAAAAATAAAATAAAATGGAGGTTGCACATACCACAAAAACGGCAGTTTAAAATCTTTTTGCACTTCGTAACCTAAAATCGGGTGTAGCCCCTGTCACACCCGGCATACATATGGATCCATGTATGTTACCATCACTACCCATTCAAACCGAAAACAAACACTATATTATATTGTGTCCAAATTACTCATAACTCCATCCAGTAATAATAACATAAAACTTTTATATCAATTTTTGAGGTTTATTCAGAGACTTATCATAGCTAGTTTAATCACGAAAGCTTATGCAAATAATATTGATATTTTTCTTGTAAACTTGTGGTTTTAGTGTGACTTTTTCGGGTTTAATTTGTAGTCATTGCGAAAAAGAAAGTCTATGGGTTAAAAACGAAAATATAAAAGTTTAAGGATAAACAATATTTAAGTTTAAAGAAATTTGAAACTTAAAATAGTGTTTTAGGTATAAAACATTAACAATTTTTAAGTTTTAAAGAAAAATTATTCGTAATATCTTTCTTGATCATTTACCAAACAAGTTACTATTCATTTCATATTCATAGTTTTTTTACCTTCAAGTTTGCAAAAAAAATTCTTTTGTGTTTAAAATTACATAGCTTTTTACAATTTTTTTTTTTTTTTTTTTTTTTTTATTATTATTTTTTTTTTTATTTTTTTTTTTTGTATTTAAACTTGGACAAAGTAAACTCTGCGTACGATACTGATTTAATCTCGTTGCATCGCGCAGGCAGTAAAACCTTGTTGGTATTAATATTGTCTGGTTAGATTATGATCTTGATTATTAGTTACTAGAATTATTACTTCAGTTTTCTAGTCTACTTATGGAGCTTCAATTCGTACCCAAGTTGTATTAACATATAATTATAGAACTTATGTAACTTTATTTAATGGATCTTGTTAAGGTGCAATTTATACACTCAGACTTATGATGTACATAGTTAAAGAAAAAAAATGCTAATATTACTTCTAAACTAACTACACAGTTTTCTTATCTAACAAATGACATTAAAGAATCAATAGAGGTGTAATAATCGAATAATCAACTTTTATAGTACATTGATCAAAACTTATGCTATTTGAGACATGCCACCTGATCTAAGCTCAAATCACTTGTTTCCTAATTGTCAAAGGCTGTGGGGCGATAGTTCATCTTGAGCATCCTCTAAAGACTGTAGACTTGTTTCATCAGAAGCAGGTGATAGTGGCTGTTGTTGTACCTCAATCTGACTCTGCCTTGTTTCGTCAATGTCTGATTGCCAATCATCTACATCCGAATCATTCATCTGCTCGTCTTTATCATTAGTATACGATGACCGTTGGCTTGCTTCTTCGGAAGGAGGTTGGTGTGGTGTATGCAATTCCTCCTTTGGACTTGTTACATAACCATCTGATGACCGTTGGCTCGCTACTTCAGAAGGAGGTTGGTGTGGTGTATGTTGTTCTTCCTTTGGAGTTGTCACAAAAACATCTGAATGCCAATCATCTGCATCTGAATCATCCCTCTGTTCACTTTCAGGATCTGGTATATATTGTCGGTTTGTTACTTCATAAGCACGTGGTACCGGCGTATAAAATCCATCGTTTGGACTGTGCCTTGATTCCTCATAATATGGACTCAAACCATTAACATTAATATCATTCATATGCATATTCTTGACAGCTGGGATCAATAATTCATTGTCAGCATTCGGTAAGGACTGTGTGGGCATATAAAAAGTCTCGTTTTGAGTCTGTCTTATTTCCTGATCATTTGAACTCAAACCATTTACATCTAAATCATTCATCTGCTCATCATTGACATATGGGGTCAGTAGTTCGTCATCTGAATCATTCACGTGCTCATCTTTAACAGACGGGATCAGTAGTTCATTATCAGCATCAGGTAAGGACTGTTGGGGCATATAATATGCATCGTTTTGACTCTGTCTTATTTCCTCGTCATCTGAACTCAAACGATTTACATCTGAATCACTAATCTGTTTGTCAATGAAGGTCGGGATTGGTAGTTCGTTGTCCGCATCTGAAAAGGATTGTTGGCGCATATAATATGTCGTATTTTGACTTTGTCTTATTTGCTCATCTTCTGGATCCAAACCATTAACACCCGAATCATTCATCTGCACATCATTGGCAGCTGGGGTCAGTAGTTCACTGTCAGTATCCGATGAGGACTGTCTGTCCATATAATAAGCATCATTTTGACTCTCTCTTATATCCTGATCATTTGAACTCAAACCATTTCCACCCGAATCATGCATCTGCACATCATTGGCAGCTAGGGTCAGTAATTCACTATCAGTATCCGATGAGGACTGTCTGCGCATATAATAAGCATCATTTTGACTCTCTCTTATATCCTGATCATTTGAACTCAAATCATTTCCACCCGAATCATGCATCTGCACATCAATGGCAGCTGGGGTCAGTAGTTCACTGTCAGAATCCGATGAGGACTGTCTATCCATATAATAAGCAACATTTTGATTCTCTCTTATATCCTGGTCATTTGAACTCAAGCCATTTGCATCTGAATCATTCACCTTCTCGTCTTTGATAACTGGGAGAAGTAGTTCATTGTCAGCGTTTGGTAAGGACTGTCTTGGCATATAAAAAGCCTCGGTTTGACTCTTAGTAATTTCATCATCATCTGAACTAAAACCAGTTACATCTAAATCGTTCGTCTGTTCATCTTTGACAGATGGGATCAGTAGTTTATTGTCAGCATTCGGTAAGGACTGCTTTGGCGTAGAATACGCCTCCTTTTGACTCTTTTTTATTTCCTCATCATCTGAACCCAAACCAGTTACATCTAAATCGTTCATCTGTTCATCTTTGACAGATGGGATCAGTAGTTTATTGTCAGCATTCGGTAAGGACTGCTTTGGCGTAGAATACGCCTCCTTTTGACTCCTTTTTATTTCCTCATCATCTGAACCCAAACCAGTTACATCTAAATCGTTCATATGTTCATCTTTGACAGATGGAATTAAGAGTTTGTTGTCAACATTCGGTAAGGACTGCTTGGGTGTAGAATACGCCTCCTTTTGACTCTTTTTTATTTCCTCGTCATCTGAACTCAAGCCATTTACATCTGAACCATTCATCTGCACATCATTGGCACCTGGGGTCAGTAGTTCATCGTCAACATCTGACAAGGAGTGTCTGATCATATTAGATTCCTCGTTTTGACTCTTTCTTATTTCCTCATCATCGGAACTCCAATCATCTGCATCATAATCATCCATCTTGCTTTTCATAGCATTTAACGAAGACTGTTTCATATTTGCCTCGATATGTTTTTCCTTCGATTCCTCATCATCTGAACTCCAATCATCTGAATCTGAATCATCCATCTGCTGATTGTTGATAGCCAAAAGCTCTAACTTAGGAAAAAACGGGTGAGGAGCTTCATCTTCAGAAGCAGGTGGTGTTGGCACTTTCTGACTCTGATCTTCATCACTGTATATGGTATCAAGTATCATTCTAACCGCATCTTTCATGATCATTATCTTATCTCTAGTACTCTGCCAATACTTCTTTTGTGCTTTTGCAGAACCATGAGGTGATGGTGTATGGTGATTTTTCGCCAATGTTTTTCTTACTTCATTACACGTCTCATCTAATAATTTTAAGAAATCCCGAACGATAGCAAACAATCTCAGCCCTTCATCTTTACCCGATTTCCCATGAAAATAATCACCTGTGCTCCTTACCAACATTATTATCCGTTTCTCTTCTTCAATCATCAAAATAATATCAGCTTCAGCATGCTGTAAGAACCTTGTCAGTGCCTCATTGAACTCAGTAGCTCCTTCTGCTGTTTTCATATCTTCGGTCATAAAATCTTTTGTTTTCTTTAACATATTTCCCAATTTAGAAACTACTGATGTAAGCATTTCACCGTCAACAAGTGCTGCTCTTTTCACGTCGTTAAGTTCTTCACTTAGCTTTGAAACAACACCCATACCGAGTTGTTGGAGATATTCTGGTGTTTCCTCGTTTGGTTCAAGGCCTCGGTTTTTAGCCACTTTGATTCCTTCGTATCTGATGATTTCTTGAACCACAAAGGATAAGAGTGTGGTTTTTCCATCTGTCCCTTTGACATCAGAAAGTTTCAAAAGGGTGTCGAGCTTAAAGGCCTGGGCTCCGCCTCGAAATGTACCATCATTCATTCGGTTACCGGTTTTGAGAACTGCTTCTAGAAGCCTTAAGAAGAGTCTGCTGCTTCTAAGTTTATTGCAAGCTACCTGTGATTCAACAAATAGCCACATCTTAAATTGGAAACCAAATCATTTAAAAGGACAGAGAGGTAGAGATGCCTAAAACACGGCCTAAACGCATATGAGTATATATGCAATCTAAAAGCTACAAGAACAGAATGTAGTACCTCTAAAGTGGTAAATGATTCTTTAGCCATATTGTAATCCTCATGAACGGTACTCATAAACAGCAAAGCTTCAAGACGTTTGAATGCATGTGGGATCTCAACCAAGTTTTTAAGAAAACGTTCTGAAGGCCCAAGTTGGTTTATGTCACCATTATATAACCTCAGCTTTAGTTCTTCATCTTGGGTCGGTGCCATTTTCAATAAAGTTGCAATGAGCTCGGCAGGAAGCTCGGTGCCTGATCACACATTCATTTCAAAATAAATGAAGAGTTAAGTTAAGCTACAGGAAAAGCAACAAACTTTGTATCACCTTTTTTAACCGCATCACAGACTTGTTCAGTTGTCACGTTCAATGCTTTTAGAAGAATCGCTAAATTCTGAGATTTTTTAACCTCAATAAGCTGAACAAACTTGGTTGGTGATTGTAAGTTTACATCAATCTTTGCACGTTCTTTCTTATTTTGAGCAGCCACGTAGCCAAATAGACCTACCATCATCTCCTCATCATATCTGTTCATTAACAATACTTGTGAGCATATATAAAACAAAATGCCTAAAAGTAGTAGTAGCTTGATAAAAAAATCTTACTGAAATGATCCATTTCTAAGATGGTGCCAGACCATTGAACGGCCTTGAACAGCGTTCACTTTGTCCCAAAAAAACGGCTTTAGCTTTGTTCTTGCAGTATCAGACTCACTAATTTCTTTGTTTTCCTCCTTATCAGTCGTATGTTTTGGACTACCAGAAGGGGTTTTTTTCGTATTACTTGCATTTGCTGGAGGGGGACGACCAGGCTTTGGTGGTGGCGCTGGTGGTGCTTTTGAAGGCCGTGGTGGAGGTGCTGGAGCTGGTGGTGGTGTTGGAAAAATTGGTGGTGGTGGTGGTGGATGTGGAGGTGATGACGGAATAGAAATTTTTCCTGGTGGCGGTGGTAAAAATGCATCACTGTCATTGAACAAATGCTTGGTGTTGGAAGACCGCGTTGATACTCTCATTGATCTTTGTAAAGAAGCTGAAAAGGAATAAAAAGATTATGTAAAATGAAAATGTCAAGATGCATGATAGAAAAATTTATAAATAGCAAAAAACGTATCACCTAATTTTCCTTTATATCCATTTGAGCGTAATTTGACAACCAATTCATCATCTTCCTCTTCTTCTTCTTGTTCTTGTTTTTGCTCCTGTTCTTGTTCTTGTTGTGGCTGTTTTTGTTTTGGTTTTTGTTGTTGTTGTTGTTGTCCATTAACTGGCTTAAGTGCATCACGTCCAACACAAAAATACAAGAATAACGCAAAAAGGCCCAATGTTACCACCACAGTTGTCAATACAACACCTATCAATAATGTTGGCCCGTCAGCATTAAGAATTGATCCAATGTCAGCAAGTTTACGAGAGTGCCTTTGGTAAGAATACTCCAAGCCTTCAGGTGATGAAAGTAGGGCCCGAATAGGAGGGCGCTTTGACGTCTCAGGATTGTGTCCTGATGATGTTGGATGCGGGCATGCTTTCTTTTGTAGATGATCACAGTTATATGACTCTTCTTTTATGCAATCATTAGATGTTGGTCTTTTGGACTTCAAACTAAGAATATTGAAATCGTCGATAGATATAGAATATTGTTGAAACTCTCTTAGATAGTATAGTGTTGGCTGCACAAGCAACATTTCATTAGATCTACCATGTATATTGAAGTCTCGTTGAGTTATCAATTAGAATCCCAAGTAAAACTAAAGCTTATAATAAATCTGTGCTATCAAACAAAATGAATTTAAGTGACAACATAACGAATAACCAAAAGCTACATAAGAACTATTTAACGAATAACCAAAAGCTACATAATAAATATTTAACGTTTACATAGGTAATCAGGTAGCGCAATGTTCAAGTCCTTTTGTTACAGAAAACTTTCACAGTAATAGATTTTAACTAATAGCAGAATCATACACATTACATTAAAAAACAATTTAAATGATAAAATTAATGAGGTATCATACTGCATTTTCGTCGATAAAAAGAGATCTCAAATCTGCTCCATTTCCATATAAAGTTTCTTTACGAATCAAAGGATTCTCGTCCAAAAGATCAACCAAAACTACACACAAAAGAGCTACTAAAGCACCTATAAAACCAAGCCTTTTCGCGTTGCAAACGGTCACGTTCCATAACATGTCCTTTCTCATTTGGCTTAAAGTTTTGTTTACACAAAATTACACCTAATAAAACATGGACTAAAGCCTCTAATGTTATCCCCTAAACAACCTCAATTCCCTTTGCTTCTGCAATATATAAAGATTCAAAACCTCACTAAATTCCCAACAAAAATACGGAATATTTTCTTTTACAAATTTAGCCTCCAATCAAACCCAAAATCCCTTATGCTCTCATATATCAAAAATACTTAAAATTTCACAATATTTCAAATCTTTTTGTGATTCTTTAAACAAAACTCACAATTTATATTTTCCGACAAATACGCAAAGGTTTTTCTGCAAATTGAGAATCAGAAATAAAGTTCCGAAGAAACCCACAAATCTTTTTGCCTAAAAAAGGGCTAGAAACAATTTTTAGACAAAAAGAAATGGAATTTCTAGCCCATTTCTGACCCTCAAATGCAGAAAAACAAAATGAATAATGTTGTTATGAGAATTGGCTTGAGTTGATTGAAAAGCTTAAAAAAAGTTATACAACAAAAGTTGGGAAAAAAGTGAAGATTATGAAAAGAAGAAAATTTTGGCTGTTAGGGGAAATTTGTTGATAAATTGGCTGAGTTTGATTTTGTATTTTAGGAACAAGAATCATAAGAAAGGAGGGAAAATTGGAGCCAAACAATTATATGGTTACAAACGGTCATACTTTATTTTATGTTCCTACAATACTATAACGTTGGTTTTAAATTTGTGGCATATTAATATGTTCATTTTTATAGTATATGAATTTTTAAGTTAGGAAATGTGACATATATGGGGATGTAGCTCAGATGGTAGAGCGCTCGCTTAGCATGCGAGAGGTACGGGGATCGATACCCCGCATCTCCATTTCATTTTTTCCTTTTATTCACTTTTTTACCAGCAAAACAGTATCTATGAAATAAAGAAGATAAAAATGTTACCTCTGCATTTCCTGGATTGCGACGTTTGGTCTTTTCAATTTGGAAGATAAATTCCAGTTGATGGATTTTAAAGTATGCATTCAACCCCTTTGATGAAGTAAATGAGTCATATCAATGATTTCTAGCACGTAGCCCCCTAAACATACATGAAGTTAACTTTCATTTTGTGATGATTGCATTGGTCAAGGTTTTTGGCAAAATGAATTGCAGTTGATCGCATGGCTTTATGAAAGTTAATGTGGCTGTTAAGGGTGTTTGTAGGGCTGTAAATGAACTGAACGTTCAGTGAACATTTCATGAATTGTTCGGTAAAAAGTTCGTTTATGTTCGTTTATTTATTAAATGAACGAACATGAACAATATCTTACGCTCGTTTAGTTATGAACGAACATGAACAAAAGTCGTGTCCGTTCTTTATGTTCGTAAACGTTCAATTATGCGTTCGTTAACGTTCGTTTATTTTTACTTATTTATTTATTTATGTTCGTATATCAAATCTTTTAATTGTATAATTTTAAAATTAGTTTGTTTAAACAAAACAACACTATAAAACAATATTAGATGCACAATTTAATAAAATTTATGTTTGTTTGTCTATGTTCATTTATGTTCGATCGTTTATGTCCGTTTAGCGTTCGTTTAGTATCTTAATGAACGAACATAAACGAACATGAACAACTCAATTTCTTAATAACCGAACATGAACAAGAAAATTCGTCCGTTTAAGCGTTCGTGTTGGTTTATTTGTCCGGTTAAAATTAAATGAACGAATATGAACAAGTTTCCGTTCGTGTTCGTCCGGTTCATTTACGGCCCTAGGTGTTTGGGTAAGCTCTTATGGTGTGTTTGGTATACTACTTTAGCTTTGGTTTTGATTTGAAGTGACACTTAAAAAGGAGTTTGGTTCAAATCCTAAACTAAAAAACAGGTTCTCATGCCTCAATATATGCACTGTTTCAAAGCTAGTTTTGATATTATTTTGGGCCATATTGCCTTTTAACTTTTATCTTTTTTTCTTTTTATAGATTTAAAATAGTTTTAATTTCTATTTTAGCATTAAAAATATCATATTTTACCTCAAATGATTATTAATCTATTTTGTTCGGTTTGAACGTCCTCCAATCCACTCCTCTCGGCCAATTAATACAACAAGACCTGCTGTTAATGGGGCTTCTTCTTTTGCTTCGGTTTTGAAAAGTAATCCTAATAATTCCAATCATATCTCCTCATCTCCTGCCATGGTTTTAGATCATGAATGTGTGGTGAAACTAGACCTTGATAATTTTGTTATGGGGGAAGTCAAGGATTTTTCTTCTATTAACAATTTAAGCGTTCTATTATCGAATGAGGGATTTCAACAAGTGAATCTTGCATATTTGGGTGGCTTGTGGGTTATGATCGAGCTGGCATCAGTCAAGACCAAAATGAGATTCATGAAACATGTTGGTATTGCATCTTGGTTTAACCAATTATGCAATGCCCAGCCGGATTTTGTATCTAGGGAGCGGATTGTTTGGATTGATATAGAGGGAGTCCCTCTACATGCTTGGTCACGTCCTACTTTCACTAAGATTGGGTCTCGTTGGGGAGAGGTGATAGAACTTGAAGATGACAAGGAGGATTGTTTCGCTCGTAAACGCATTTGTATTAAGACGAAACATGAGGACAATATTCTCGAGAAATTTAAGATTATTGTTCGTGGTAAAGTCTTTGTTTTAAGAGCTAAGGAGTTATTCATCTGGTCTCCGACGTTCATAGTCAATAAGGATGTTGAGTACTGTTCTGAGGATGAATCCGTTAAGGGTGCTGAAGAGAATAATGCTGACACTAGTAAGCAGGTGAACATGGATGACGATAGTGATGTCGATGGTGTGTCAGAAACATATTTTGGCGATCAGGTTGACTCTTCGGGCCACGACCAACCACAAAATCTGTCACCAAAGGAGAAGGAGATTTCTAGTGATCCTTTTAACCTTTATGATTTACTTAACAAACATGGTAAAGATGAGGCAAAATCTGGTTTGGATTCAAGTATTCCTTTCCCACCTGGTTTTACACCCGACAACAAAGAAGTACAGGAGGCTCAAGGTATGAATAACTCTATGTCACAATGTCGCTCGGAAGGTCTCAGTTCACGTGTCTTGGAGGATGCTCAACCTATTAATGATCATGTTTCTCCTGGTGTCGATCATAAATACAAAAAAGGCGATTCAATCTTGGAAGTTTTAGACAATATGATTAAGGTTGGTAAAACTATGGGGTTTGCTATGGAAGGATGTATGAATGACATGGAGAGAATTATCTGATCACAAGGAGTTAATGATGGTTTCCAATGAACTGTTTGTCTTTAAACGTTCAAGGCCTAGGATCCAAGGCTAAGAAAGATTGGATTAAGGAGTTAAATAATAAACATAAGGTGAATTTTCTCTCTATTCAAGAAACTAAGTTGGACCATATTTATGATATTGATGTTAAAATATTATGGGGTAATTATAATTTCGAGCATATTATTAGCGAAGCAGTTGGTAATTCAGGTGGCATTTTATGTGCATGGGATCCAAGTGTTTTCCGTAAAGAGCAACATGTTATCTCGGACAATTTTGTTGCTTTGTACGGATCATGGGTGTATAATCAGGCGAAGTTACTAATAATCTCCATATATGCTCCTCAGTCTATCACTAGCAAACGTGCGTTATGGAGCTATATTTCGTCTCTTATCAGTCGTTGGGATGGTCATTGCATGGTCATGGGCGATTTTAATGAAGTTAGATGTATGGAAGATCGTTTGGGGTCGGTGTTCAATGTGCAAGGTGCTAATGAGTTCAATAGTTTTATATCAAACTCGGGGCTTGTTGAAGTCCAATTGGAAGGGTACTCATTTACATGGTCTCATCAGTCGGCTAAGAAAATGAGTAAATTAGATCGCTTTTTTATTACGGATGGTTTACTTTCTTTATTTCCTCACCTCTCGGGTATTTGTCTTGATAGACATCTCTCGGATCATAGGCCAATCTTACTTCGGGAAGTGGTCACTGATTATGGGCCTTCTCCTTTTCGGGTATACCACTCCTGGTTTAGTTTACCGGGCTTCTATCAATTGGTGTCGGAAACTTGGAACAATATTGCTCTCGATCATAGTAATAAGATGGTTCGGTTCAAGAAGAAATTACAAATTATAAAAAAGGAAATACGGGCATAGGTTAATGATTATAAAAAGAAACAATCTGGTCGATTAATGGATCTTCGTTCCAAGCTAAATGACATTGAAAAAGTTTTAGATCAAGGGGGCGTTAATGATGATATTCTTCTGTCGTGTTTAGATGTTTTAAAAAATTTGCACGACCTTAAGTCTTCTGATGCTCGTGATTATATGCAAAAAGCTAAGGTTCAGTGGGATATTGAGGGCGACGAAAACTCTAAGTTTTTTCATGGAATCATCAATCGTAAACGTGCAAATTTGGCTAAAAGGTGTTATGATTGATGGAGAATGGGTAGATAATCCTTGTCGTGTCAAAGAAGAATTTCGCTTACATTTTGCTAATCGTTTTCGACCCCCGTCTGACAACCGGTTTAAGCTTAATTATACCTTCCATAATAGATTGAATTCTGATCAGGTTGATATGTTGGAGAGTCCGATAACTGGAGAAGAAGTGCGTACTGCTGTGTGGGGTTGTGGAGAGAACAAATCTCCTGGACCAGACGGTTATACTTTTGAGTTTTTCCGTAAGTACTGGGATATTTTAGGTTCTGATTTCTGTGCTGCAGTGGAGTGGTTCTTCGATCATAGTGCATTTTCTAGAGGCTGTAATTCCACCTTCATTGCTCTCATTCCGAAAACCCATGATCCTAAGTTCGTCAATGATTATCGTCCAATTAGCTTGATCGGGAGTCTTTACAAGGTTGTCACCAAAATCTTAGCCAGTCGCCTTTCGCCGGTCATCTCTGATCTGAAAAATTCTTCATTGCTTTTCTTTGTTGTCCGGCCTTACGATCAATCTTAAGAAAAGCCATCTTCTTGAAGTCGGGATTTCAATTGAGTCTGTTAATGCTGCAGCTTTGAATCTTGGTTGTTCGACTATGAAAACCCTTTTTAAATATTTAGGGGTAATGGTTGGAGGTAATAGCTTGACTACTCAGGCGTGGGACGATACGATAGATAAACTTAAGGCTCGCCTTTCTAATTGGAAGCTTAAAAATCTATCTATTGGAGGAAGACTTACACTTCTAAAGTCGGTCCTTGGGTCTACACCTATTTATAACATGTCCATATATAAGGTGCCTAAGTCGGTGTTAAATACGTTGGAGTCTATTCGTAGGAATTTTTCCAACGGTGTTCAAGGTGACGACAGGAAAATAACGTGGATCAAATGGACTAAGGTTCTTGCGTCCAAGAAGTATGGAGGTCTAGGGGTTTCAAGCTTTTATGCCTTGAATAGGGCGCTTCTTTTCAAGTGGGTGTGGAGATTCATCTCGAGTGACAATTCCTTGTGGTGCCATTTCATCAAGTCCATGCATGGCTCCACGTTATCTAACTTGTCTCCATTTCGTTTCTCGTCTTGGAATTCCATCATTCGGGAAATTTATTTGCTTAAAGATCGTGGAGTCAGCAAATCTTTTTGCCTAAAAAAGGGCTAGAAACAATTTTTAGACAAAAAGAAATGGAATTTCTAGCCCATTTCTGACCCTCAAATGCAGAAAAACAAAATGAATAATGTTGTTATGAGAATTGGCTTGAGTTGATTGAAAAGCTTAAAAAAAAGTTATACAACAAAAGTTGGGAAAAAAGTGAAGATTATGAAAAGAAGAAAATTTTGGCTGTTAGGGGAAATTTGTTGATAAATTGGCTGAGTTTGATTTTGTATTTTAGGAACAAGAATCATAAGAAAGGAGGGAAAATTGGAGCCAAACAATTATACGGTTACCAACGGTCATGCTTTATTTTATGTTTACTACAAAACTATTACTCCTGTATTTTTAATAAAACTATAACGTTGGTTTTAAATTTGTGACATGTTAATATGTTCATTTCATAGAATATGATCATTTAAGTTGAGTATTGTAACAGATATGGGGATGTAGCTCAGATGGTAGAGCGCTCGCTTAGCATGCGAGAGGTACGGGGATCGATACCCCGCATCTCCATTCCATTTTTACTTTTATTCACTTTTTTACCAGCAAAAAAGTATGTGTGAAATAAAGAAGATAAAAATGTTACCTTTGCATTTTGTGGATTACACCGCTTGGTTTTTTCAATTTGGAAGATAAATAATCCCTGTTGATGGATTTTAAAGTATGCATTCAACCCCTTTGATGAAGTAAATGAGTAATATCAATGATTTCTAGCACGTAGCCCCCTAAACATACATGAAGTTAACTTTCATTTTGTGATGATTGCATTGGTCAAGGTTTTTGGCAAAATGAATTGCAGTTGATCGCATGGCTTATCTTGGGGTGTTTCTTTTTTCCCTTAGTGGAGGAATTGGACCCACTTATTATTTAATATTAATACTTTTTTAGGTGGGGCCCAACAAAATCCCTTGTTTCCTCTATATCCATAAGGGATAAAAAATGAGGCTCTCCCCATTAAGATGCATTAACACACGTAGGACCCACTAAACCCTTAGCTAAGAAAAAAAAGAAACAACCGCTGTTAAGGGTGTTTGGGTAAGCTCTTGAAACAGCCTATTGCCTTCCTTGTTGAAACACGATAAGTCTTTGGGTGAAAGCTAATTAGCTAGATCGACCTTGCTGATGAAATGTAGGGATGTTCAGAATTTGGGTAATACCCAAAGGAACCGTAAAACGATCCGCACCGAGAAAAACCGAACCAAATTTATAACAGAACCGAATTAATCAAACATAACTGAACCGAATTAAATATTCGGTTCTCGGTTTGGATATACTTTTCTCGGTTTGGATATACTTTTGTCAATCTAAACCGAAAACCAAATTCATAAATATATATATTTTTTATTTATTTATATACATAAAATGACCGTTACAAAACTTTCATAGTATAAATATAAAATTTTTAAGCTTGAATTTTGTTATTTTATTTTATTTGCTAAAAATCAATATAAATAAATATATAATTAATTAAAATTAAGTTTCGGTTCGGTTTTCGATTTTGTCTTGAAAAAAAAAACCGAATAACCCGATAACCGAACCGATAAACACATTGAAATGTTTAGGAGGCTAGTCCTTTAACTATAGTTGTTGGGTAGCCATAAGCCCAAAAAAATGTACCTCCCATTTAAAATATAAACTTTTTGGAACAAGTGATATATGGTTGTAAAAACACTTTTATAACATAAACGCACTCTCCAATAAAATTCTTATTACACACCAAAAAAGTATCCAATCAATCAAAAAAAAAAAAAAAAAAAATACATAACAGATGATGAAGGAGATGGCGAAAACCTTATAACACCAAAGCACCGATGCAGTATAAGTTTTAGAGGTAATGTTATAGGTGTAAATGTGTATAACGAGGGTGCTATAACTAGTGCACATGGCCGTCCCATGAATTTATGAAATTTTTGAGGGCCCTAAATGAAATTAAATAATGAGGCCTTTCGATAAGGAATGTTAAGTTATATATAAAGTGTCACCGTTTATGAGATATGATGCAATTAGTTATCTAATCATTCTAACATATTACTCGTTTAAAATATTTTCTAATCTAAATATTTTTTTCTTCGTGAAAAATATGTGTACACATGAATATAATTATTAACGGGACAAATTTTAAGGCCCTGAGCGGCCGCTCACCTTGTACACCCTCAAAGACGGCCCTGCTAGTGCACCATGCTCTCTAACGTGTTTACAAAGTTGGTGCTTACCGGATAAAATCGTATTTGGCCCCGCACACTAATGACCAATGAGATCGGGAATAGTTGTTGCATTAAGTAAAGGGAGTGGTAACGCCGAACCGGCGTTATCGTCTATGTGGCAGTCGGTGCATCCTATGTGGCGTTCTGGGGGAAAAATCAATTATATAAAAAAAAAATTTCTCAAAATTCCGACCCTCATTGGGTTTAAGGGGGGGGAAAAAAAAAATTTAAAAAAAAAAAAAAAAAAAAAAAAGAAAACTAGTTTTGCAGTTAAAAAATTTTGAGTTGTCTTTGCGGTTTTGCTTTGTTTCGAATTTGTTCTGTGTTCTAAGTGTGTATTTGCTGTGGGGAATTTCCTTGTTTTGGTTTTCATTTTTGCTTCTTTTTAAAGGATTTGGTAAAAAAAAAACTTTTTTAGGAAAAACATTTGAGAAAAAAAAACCCATAAAAAAAAAAAAAAAAAAAAAAAAAAACTTAGTTTTGGCTTTTGTTTTTTGGGTTCAAAAAAAAAAGTTCAAAAAAAAAAATAAAGCTTTTTTTAAAAAACAAAAAAAAAATCTTCATTTTCAATTCTTAAGTGGTTTAAATCTTGTCTTTTCAAAAGGGGTTTTGAGGTCCAAAAAAAAAAAAAATCATTTGCAAAAATTCAGTTTTTTCAATTTAAAGTTGGTTTTAGGGTTGGCTTTTTAAATTTTTGTTCAATTTTTTTGAAAAAAAATCTTTTAAAATTTAGCATTTAAAATATTTTTAACATTCAGTTGGAAGGTAGAAAAAAAATCAAAGAAAATCCAAAAAAAAGCTTCCATTTTAAAAAGTCAAAAAAAAAAAAAAAAATCCTTTAAAAAGTTTTTTTTTTGTTTTTCTTTTTTCAAAAAAAGTCAAAAAAAATTTGCATTAAACTTTCATGTAAAAAAAAAAAATGAATATGTTCAGTTTTTTCTTTTTTTTTTTTTTTTTGGACTCTGGTTAGGAATTCAAATTACAAGGATTTTGTTTGGGTAAAAAATCCAAAAAAAAAAAACCCCAAAAATTGTTGTTTTTTGTTTTTAATTTGATTTTTTTTGTTTGGGGCTTGTTTAAACAAATAGTTTTTTTCAAAAAAAAAAAAAAAAAAAAAGAAAAAAAAAAAAAAAATCTCATGTTTTGGAAAAAAAAAAAAAAACAAAAAAAAAAAAAAGAAAAAAAAAACCCAATTTGCCTTATTAAAAATAAAAAAAATAAAAAAGAAGCACTTTCAATTTAAAAAAAAGTTAAAAAAGCCTTAAAAGGTTTGGTTCTGTAAAAAAAAACCTTTTTTCTCCCCTTGTTGCGTCACAAAAGCTTTTTTTTTTTTCACCCATTCTTTCAATAAAAAAAAAAAAAAACAAAAAAAAAAAAGGCTTTTTTCCAATAAAAAAGAAAAAAAAAAAAAGAAAAAAAGGCTTTATTTAAAAATTTGGGGCCCCAGTGCATTGGATTTCTTTGGCGTTTTTTGAAAAAAAAAATTTCCAAAAAAGCAAAAAAGAGAAAACCCCATAAAATTTTTGATGTTTTTAAGGGTCAAGTGCTTTATTTTTTTTCATTTTTCCAAAAAAAAGCTTTAATTGTTTGATTTAGGGCCTTGCTTTAGTAGCTTTTTCTTTGTTTTTTTTTGTCCCAATTTTAAAAAAAAAAAACAGTTTTGTATTTTAAAGCTTGGAGGAAGTGGGGCGTCAGGTATTTTTTTTTTTTTTTTTTTACACTTGAAAGAATTTTTTTTGGCCCCATTAATTTTTTTCATTTTTAAGAAAGAAGGCTTCACACCAAAAACACGCCTTTAATTTGGTTAAAGCGAAAGTTAAGCCTTTTTTTGTTTTTTTGATTTTTTTGGTTTTTAATTTGGGGGGGAAAAAAAAGAAGGGCTTTTTGTCCAAAAAGGTGAAAAGCTTTTTATTGGGTCCCACAAAAAAAAAGGGCTTTTTAAAACATTTTTTTGGGAAAGACCCCTTTGTGAAAAAGGGGGCTTATCTTGGTTTGGGGCCCCCCAACAAAGGTCATGCAGAAAAAAAATTTCCCTAGCACTTTAGTTCTGTTGTGCTTGTATCTGTGGATTTTGGAAAAAAAAAAAATTTGCTTAAAATTTTTTCGCTTAAAAATTGAAAAAGCTTTTTTTTTTTAAAAGGTTTGTTTTTTTTCAACTTTGTTTTAACTTTTTTTTTTCTTAGCTGATAAATTTCCTTTTCCAGTTCCTTAAAAAAGGTTTGTTTGCCAAATTTTCTTAATTTTTTTTCTTTAAAAAAGGTTGTCTGCAACTTTTGTTTTTGTTAAGCTTATTTAAAGGAAGCTTTTTTTGCCAAATTTTTTTTTTTAAACCAAAAAAAAAAAAAAATTCCAAAAATAAAAAAAAAAAAAATCCCAACTTTGTTTTAAAAAGAAAGCTATTTAAGGGGGGTTTTGCAAAATTGCTTATTTTTTAAAGTTTTTGGTTAAAAAAAAAAGAAAAAAAAAAAAAAAAGTTTGTTGTTTTATAAAAAAAAAGTTACTCATTTTTTTAGTTTTTTGTTTAAAAAAAAGACAATCTTTTGTCAAAAAAAAAAACAAAAGGGAAAAAAAAAATCCAAAAAAAAAAAGAAAAAATAAAATTAAATCACCCCTTTTTTTAAAGGGAAAAAGTGATATAAAAAACTTCTAATTTTAAAACATAAAATTTATCTTTTTAATTTTTTTCTTTTTTAAAAAAGAAAAAGAAAAAAAAAAATATTTTTTGTTATTAAGGGTTTTTTTAAACTTAATTCTTTTGTTTTTTAATTTTTAATTTTTTCTTAAAAAAAATTTTTTTCCTTTAAAGGTAGTTTTCAAAAAATTAGAAAAAAGTTTTGGGTTCTGGTTTAGGGATTATCGTTTTTTTTCCCAAGAATTTTTTTCCCTTTTTTTAAAATTTTGGTTTTTTTAAAAAATTATTTTTATTAAAATTGTAATATTAAGTTTTTTAATTTAAATAAAAACTAAAAAAATTAATTTTTTACTAGTTTAAAAAAAAAAAAAAAAAAAAATTTAAAAAATAGTTGCTGTTTTTAAAATTTTTGTTTTAAAAAAAAGCAAGTTTTTTTACCTGTTTTTTTTTATAAAAATTTTTTCCTTTTAAAAAGTTCCTTTTCCAATTAAAGTATTTTTTTAGTAAGTTTTTTTCTTTTGGTTTTTTTTTTTAATTTTTTTTGTCCCAAATTTTTTAAGATTTTTTTACTGTTTAATTTCTTTTTTTAAAATTTACTAAAGAATTTTTAAAAAAATATTTAAAATTTTTAAAAAAAAATTTAGTTTTAAAAAATTTTAAAA
>LBNU01032434.1:30223-41302 GCA_014162995.1 Artemisia annua
GCCTGCGTTGCAGTGACGTTATGACAACCGGTCCCTTGGTTCTTATGCCCGCGTTTGTCAAAGCCGTTTGGTAGAACAACGCAAGTGTACTGAACATGGGGTTAGGAACAAATGAGAAGTTTACACTTTGCACCTTTTAGTTTGCGTAAAAAAAAAAAAAAAAAAAAAAAAAAAAAAAAAAAAAAAAAAAAAAAAAAAAAAAAAAATACATAACAGATGATGAAGGAGATGGCGAAAACCTTATAACACCAAAGCACCGATGCAGTATAAGTTTTAGAGGTAATGTTATAGGTGTAAATGTGTATAACGAGGGTGCTATAACTAGTGCACATGGCCGTCCCATGAATTTATGAAATTTTTGAGGGCCCTAAATGAAATTAAATAATGAGGCCTTTCGATAAGGAATGTTAAGTTATATATAAAGTGTCACCGTTTATGAGATATGATGCAATTAGTTATCTAATCATTCTAACATATTACTCGTTTAAAATATTTTCTAATCTAAATATTTTTTTCTTCGTGAAAAATATGTGTACACATGAATATAATTATTAACGGGACAAATTTTAAGGCCCTGAGCGGCCGCTCACCTTGTACACCCTCAAAGACGGCCCTGCTAGTGCACCATGCTCTCTAACGTGTTTACAAAGTTGGTGCTTACCGGATAAAATCGTATTTGGCCCCGCACACTAATGACCAATGAGATCGGGAATAGTTGTTGCATTAAGTAAAGGGAGTGGTAACGCCGAACCGGCGTTATCGTCTATGTGGCAGTCGGTGCATCCTATGTGGCCTGCGTTGCATTCACGTTATGATACCGTCCTTGGTTGCGTTATGCCCGCGTTGTCAAAGCCGTTGGTAGAACAACGCAAGTTATAACATGGGTTAGGACAAATGAGAAGTTACACTTTGCACCTTTTAGTTTGCGTTCATGGGTTTGAGTTTGTGTGTGTAGTGTGTGTGCTAGTAAATGGGAAGAAGATGAATTTTTTTTTTTTTTTTTTTTTTTTTTTTTTTTTTTTTTTTTTTTTTTTTTTTTTTTTTTTTTNTTTTTTTTTCCAAAGTAAATAACATTTTTTTATTTATTTTGTTAAAAAAAATGTAATTTGTTTTTATTTATTCATTTCGTAATTTCTTGTATGTCATTTTTTTTTAATTGTAATGAAATGTTTGAATGTTTAATTAATGAAATTGTTGAGGGTGAAATTTGTAAATTTGTAAAAAGTGGTGTTATTTGGTGTTATGATTTCCTGGTGTTTTTTGATGTTATGTTATTTGGTGCTGAGATGATGTGGCGCTGACGTGGCATTGTGTTAACACCCTTACCATGTTACCACTCTCCATACTCTAACGATTTTGCAGCTTACTCTCTTTTCCTAAAACCATATGAGCTACGAAGTCTTCATGCAAAACTAAAAGCTATGTTCATAAGATCAATTTATGTTTATAATTTTGTTATTCAAGCATAACCACTCAAAGTGGCTGATAACAACCATGTTAAATCATGAAACTTTAAACACTTGTTAACCTCTTTTCTGTAGCCCTCGGGCTATTTCTACTGTAAATGTTAGTAACTCACGTAAAACTATATAAAGTTAGTCGGCCCTCAAAAGAAGTATATGGAATCAAGGTTATCTCGTCTATCCAATTTTTTGAGAAGATTAGTATTTAGTAGTTAACTATGGACCCGTCATATTCTATATTGTTGCTTTATTGAACAAGAAATAATAAAAGGCGCAAGACATCACAACAACGACTCCTACATGTGTACCAAAGGCCTCTTGTTAAGTGGTACCTAACATAGATGCTGTAGATTCAAGTCTCGTTAAAGAGATATATAAGATATAATTTAAGAGATAGTTAGTACAAATTGTAGTTATTTGCCTTTAAAAAAAACGACCACTACATGTGTACAAAATCATTCAATCCGATTAAATTCTCATTTTAGATAGTCACGGGGAGCAAATAAGTAACCGATGTCGATTCCACAAACCATAAACTACAAAAAACTAAATTGGCTTCACGTGCCCAACAAATTGCCAGCACACTTTTCCATATCCAAACCACCATCATCACACACATTACTACTCGTATTACTTTTTGTAAATTGTTAAACCTATAAAATTTGCTTGTAATTTCAATAATTATTGTCAAACTCTTAAATTTAACAGATGTCATCCGACTTTATGTATTAATAGTTAGACATATTTTATTTCTTAAGTGTAACCTTTAGTGATATGTTTAGCAATGTTTTTCAATTAACATGTTCGAGTAAACTGTTCACCGGGTCACCGGTTCAATCGTCAGATCAAACCGGTTTCACATATACGTATATTTTTTATAACATCTTTGATACAGTAGGTATTTATTTAATTTCGGTCTTATATTCAATTGAACTGTTAAAAATGAGATGACTTTATTAAGTTTTAGTCTTTAATTTCTAAATTTACAATACTAAAAAATGCAAAAACAATCAATTCAACCGGTTTAACCGGCCAGATCGACCCGAGTTTAAAACATTGGTGTTTAGTAACACTTAGTACTTAAAAGACAATTTTTTCACATAAGAGTGCCACCTATTTAACATTTTACATCTCAAATGTTTGGACTTTGGAGTGAAACTTCAACCCACTCTTAGTTGATAGACACATACTACTTGAGTACTACTACATGAATCATAACCCAAAAACACAAAAATGTGTTACGTAGGTAAAGCAACAAAGATATTCATATTCATAATATCAGTCATTGCTATCACTGGTCTTGTTGTCGGATTCGGTTTTATCCGACACCACACTCATCCTAAATCTCACCAATGCTCCTCCGGCGACGACTGCTTATTTTCCGGCTACTCTCCGCCGACACCACCGTCAGCTCAGCTCCCATTTCCGTCGTTACCAAATCCATCCAATCCGTCTGATCAAACCACCTCACCACCCTCCCCACCACAGCCGCCGGAAACTGCACAGTCTCCGCCAGCACCGCCGTCAGAAAATTCACAGCCACCGCCGGCGCCGGAAAATCCACAGTCTCCGCCAGCACCGCCATCGGAAACATCAGTGCCACCACCTCCGCCACCTGATACCTTAGTGTCTTCACCACCTCCGCCATCGGATAGTTCGCTGCTTCCTCCACCGCCGACTCCGGCGATTAGTGATCAATCTCCGCCGCCGCCGGATTCTGAAGTGACGGCGCCGCCACCAAGTCCTCCGGTAGAGGTGCCTCCAGGTCCAACGAATTCATCTTGATTATTTTATTTTAACAAATTAAGATTTTTAACAAGAATTATTCATTTATTTTTAATTATATTTAATGTTTTTTGGAAATATTTCATGTGAATGATGAATATTCAGTTTTATTTTTACTTTGTATTGAAATTGAAATGTTGTTGAATTTTACTACTTTGGAATTATCGCCGTTGTTTTTGCTGATGATAATTACTGTCTGTAATTTACTGTTTTGAATTCAATGCAAATAAAGTACTCAAAAGAAATGTTTGACTATTGTTTAGTGTAATTATTATAGTGCATGATGGCCGATATAATAAAGGTGAAATGAGGAGTAAATATTTTTAACGGAACTAGAAAAATAAATATTACTTTATGTAGTTTTGTTTAGGTTCAACACTTGTATCAGGCATTTCACGAAAGTTGCTCATCTTTTTCTATAAGAAAATATTACTCTATCCGTTTCAAAATTATTGTCAACACATAAAATCACATAATATAATAAAAATAACACAACTTTAATTTTTAATCACTCAAATAAAATATTACTACACTAAATTCTCTAGTTTTTACTTAAAAAGGAAAATGGACAAGTATTTGATGTTAGACGATAAGTGTTGGACTTAGGCCTGTTGGCTCATGTGTATTGTATTCTATATAGTCTGTCATATGTATACCGAACATAATTCATTCATTTCAATATACGATCATTATATTCTCCTACATTTGAGACATCTAAAAAAAAATATGATCTACTCCCCCGTCTCAAAATTATAGTCCATATTTCCCTTTTGGGATGTCTCATAATAATTGACCATTTTTTGTAATAAAAAGAGAATTTTGTGAGGGAATATTTTATTTGTGTGGTTAAAAATTATAATGGCCCACTTTTATTAAACTTTGTGTTTTTTGCCTCATAGAACTAGGAGTATATTTTTGAGACGAAGAAGTATATAAGATAAATAAAGTGTTTGGATACATCTCCCAAAATTATATTGTTATCCCCCATATTTGTTAATTAACTTAATTTTTTGGTGTGTGATAACATAATTTTCTTTTGTTGGAAAACATAAAAATATTCGATTTTATGTTGATTTCTTCAAAAGGATTAAATCGACAAAAAGCCACAACTTTATGAGTGTTGGCTTACCTTCTATAAAAAATTAGCTTAAGTAATGTTCAGTTGTTTCTTGCGAACCGAAAAAAGTCATGATTAAAGTATAGGGCTCGAGCCAAAACGTTGTTGTCCTAGAAGCGAACTTTAATGTTTTATAAAGTTTACATTACAAATTTTGTCAGCTAAGAGAGCAAACTACATAAAAACTCGTATCTTTTTTAAAAACAAAGGGGGAGATTCACTCTGCCCATCTTGTCAACGCCAATGCATCCTTTCGAAGTTGCATTTACAGTTGCAAATTGAATTATGATATCAAAGTGACAAATCACAATCGCATTTGGAGTTTACGTTTTATAGATTAAAAAAACTAAAAGCTCCCACAAAGCTATTAATCCATAAATTATACGGTGTTTCACGATGAGCTTTTCTTTGAGCTTTTTTAGCATCGATCAAAAGTAGAAAACATCAAATCGTGGCCTCCATTTAGAAATTAGTTTGTTGTGGTAGGGTCACCAAATAATTTACCCATGCGTCAATCAAGTGCTAAAAAAATAGTAACTCGTTTTTTAAAGAGCACGTAAAATATTTTCCACACGGACCATGCTTGAATAACTCTGTCTCTTTGGACCTTCGAAGACAAGTGGCCCATTCATATACACTATATCCGTAATAACGAGAGTGTTTGGTTTGAAGGTATGAAAATGAATAAATGTTTTCATTCCCAATATAGTTGTTTGGTTTATATTGCTGCTTGGTTTATGGATTGATTTTTGAAAATGGGTATGAAGTAGCATTTTCTATACCCATATCTAAAAGTCATTCACATATACACACCAATCGCCCATTGAGTGAATTTTTACGGAGTCTTCAAAATTTAAATACATAATTTTTACATTACTTATAAAAGTTAACATGTTTCAATGCTTCAAATGTTCAAGATAATCGTGCTATGTTAGAGGCTGACTTAAATGTTATATTATTCATGAATGTGAGGTACAAGCTTACGGTTAGACATGGTCTATTGTATTTAATAGAGGTAGAAAGTAGAAACAAAGGTGCTCTGGCTCTTTCTAACTCTCGTTCTGTGACTGTGACTTGATCGGCCATGCAACCATTAGTCTACCCAACTCAACATATATTGCGACTTGATTTGACCGATCAAGCAACCATTAGTCTCCCCAACTTAACATATATTGATTCATTTTTTTCAGAATGATGGTATATTAAAAACTAGCGAGAAGCTAGGTACAAACAATTACATGCTAATGAATAGGGTTAAATATTCATTCTATCAAATTAATAGAGCACTTAAAAAGCCTATTAGAAATCCAAGTTTAAGTGAATTGTATAACATCGTTTAGGATGAGGCTTTGCTTTGGTCTTTTAGCCACAAAGGATGAATCGTTTCTAAAGCGCTAAAGGACCCAAAGGGTATATTGCACCGTCTAATACACCGAATCATAAAGTTCTTATCATTAAACCGTCTAGTAAAGCACTTTCATAATTAACTAATAGCATAAGCTTAGGTTAGGGAGCTGATTCGTGAAAAAGAAAATATGGTGTGCTTGTTTATGTAACATCCCGAATTTTAAAGCTTAAAAAATAGATATTAAAATAGTATTATTGGATTTTAGACAAAGCCATTTTAGTTATTATTTAATAGAAAAAGGACAAGAAAACACAAATATTTAACGGAAAAGGACTTCCGGTGTAATGGACTTAACGACAGGGACTAACGGAGCAAAGTGAATTTTAAAATGCAGAATTACAAGAATGCTCTTATGGCTTATAAAACATAAATCCTAGAAGCTAGCCTATTTCTTGTGACAGTATTAGGGGGCGTGTATGTGGGAGATTTAAGAGGGAAAAATTTTAGTTTTCATAAAGGAGGTAAATTCATGAGGGTTTAAGATAAGATTTGTAAACTAGAAAGAGACCTCAAGTATTCCCTAACAAACTCTTCTCAAGGTAAGTAATGAAACTCGTATAAGTTTTCATGATTATGATATTATATTATTATGGATGATTTGGGGGTTTTAAAATTAATAAGTAACAACCCTTATGATGATTTAGAACATGTTATGGTAGTTTTATGATTAGTAGCTAGTGATTTAATATATAGAATTGATATGAAGTATTTTAGTAGAAAGTTTGCCATGAAAATTAGATGAGGTTTTGATGAAAGTGATGAAGTTGTTATGTTAATGACTAGCTCATGGTGTCAAAAGGAGTATTTGGCACAAGGCTCTTATTTTAGACCAAGTTAGTAATTAAGAGTTAAAGCTTATGCTTTGTGGATGATTTAGTGGTTCCTAATGATGTCAGAGTGGATATTATGTGTTTAGGTGATCGTGAGAAGCACGAGGAAAGCCTAAACCGAGTATAAGGTGAGTAACGGGTAGGATTTACACATTTAGTTAAGTAGTTATGTTTTGTAATAACGACTAGGTATGCTTATGTTATAAAGATCGGGTATCATTATATATGTTAAATAACTGGTATGAATATGATGTTAGCACCGGGTGATCTCCAGGTTTGAATCTATGTATTCTAATATAATGCACTTTTGTACCACCCAATGAAGCTGAATAAAATTCAATGTGTTGATGTGTACTTCCTTTTATAGACCTTTTGTACAAGTTTTCAATGCAGTAGTTTTTATATCGGATAGAAACTAAACATAAATCTCATACACGCTCCTCTCCTCTTTGGCTTATTTTTGCAAAGTATTGAAAGACATTCAAATCTTCCTCTATACGTTTCAATCAATCTACAGTTTCATATTTACAATTCGAAATCACCAATTCAAAATCACCATTTTGAATCTGTATGAGATCCCTTCAAAAGCATATCTCTCCTATTCAAACAACACACACAATAGCTTCTTCCATACGCTCCTGATTTAACCCTATACTTTGCAGTTTTGAATCACCAATCAAAGAATTCAAATCAGTTGCTCCTTCAAATCATTTTTTAGTACCGATCATGGACAAATTGGTAAGTATCAATTTAATTTTAATATTTAGGGTTTCGAATTATGTGTTGCAAATTACAATTATTTTGATGTGTTGTTTTTTTTAACTCATCAATATAATTGTGTTTCAGAGGACACTCTTTGGCGGACCCTGATGAGCTTCGTGACCCAGGTTAGTTGGTCATGTCTATGAATCTAATGCTTTTAACTTTCTGGAAATAAATCTTTGATTGTTATCTTGACGTTGTTTTGAAGGGAAACAAAGTAGGACTGAAGGTAAGTTGGCTGTTATTTTGTGATTGGTTGATGTGTTGATAAATATTTAATTGGTGGTGGTTTTTGTTGATGGGAATATGGCAGTTGCAAGTTAATGGGATATGTATGTGAATTTGAGATTCAGTGAGTCATCATTATGATCTAATGAAAAGGAATTACAAAATAGGTGCGATTTGGTGGTCTAGCTGTTGTACAGAACTCATTTCACAGGTAAGAATTTTATGTCGTTTGTTATTAGAATCCTCATTGTGTTAATGAAGTTTATACTGTCATTTATGTAGCATGTAATCTGTCATTGAGGGATATAAATTTTGGTAAGGAATCCGAAACACCCCATATGGTCTAAAGATTGCAGCTTTTTTGAATTTTATCTTATTGTTCTTTTGATTTACGTGTCTATTTACTAAGAGCAAACTGCTAAAGCTAGAAATTGATGCCTCTTTCGCCCAATTTACAGACGTCACAATGAATGGTAAGTGATTATTTAGATTTCTTTATAATGAATTAAATTTTGTTTCTTAGGTATGGCTACAAATTACACTAAAGAATGTTTTTTCTAATATCTGAAAGGTATTGATTTCCTTTCATGTGAAGTTGAATAATTGTCTGAACATCGCGCTTGGAATTGGTCACAAACACAATCTAAAATCTTTGTATCACTTCATTTTGGGACATTCTTATTTACTAATGAAGGTATAAATGTACAATCACTATAAAATTTAGCTTCTGCTTTTTGCACGTCTATCATAATCTCATTACGTTATGTCACGTCTCTTGCAACAATCAGGTTATTGGGGTACTTGGCATGGACTCACTTGCAGATGGACAAGTACAAGTACAAATAGAAAAAGAAATATATAGGTATGTCTATGATTTATTCACAAAATTGTTAACATTTAAAACCTATGATACTTTGCTATTTTGATAAGCCACTGTTATGTTTAAAAAAAATAAGAAAAGAAAAAGATATTGCCCTTTTCAGTAGTGAGTAGTTTACAACTAGACACACAAATGTGCAAATTAGAATGGTGGTTTTTACAGTTTTACATTTACATTTACATTTCCATATAGGGTTAAAAAAACACGTCATTACTTATTGAAACTGGTGCAAATTTATATATGTGAACAGCTCATGATTCTTTATAAGGTGGAAGTGAGAAATTGATCGATGAAGCCATTGAGGACACACTCGAGAAGGTATGCTATTAACCACACGTTTTATATCTTACAATACCAATCACTTAACACAAGTCTTGGTTTTTTTTAAGGTTCAATTAACACTGGTCTTGGTTAGGAACTATAGCTTAATCTCTGTATATGTATGCCATTCTGTTGTAGTTCACAAAGTGCAATTCCAAAAATACCCAACTAAGTATGCTTCACTCTGTGATTTGTTTAGATTTTCCTTTTTCATATGCTTTATATTGGGGGAGTCTTAACTTATAAATTGATAATTCCGGGTATGATCAATTGGGATATTTTGTTTTTAAAGTACGCTGCCGTATAGTTAAAGTTCATTAATGAATTATATTATGCGATGTTTGTTGCATTGTTGCAAACAAGTTGGAAGCCATTGTTTGAATGACTTTGGTCCTTGGCTTTAAACATAGTCTAAATGAAAGCGATGTTGTGGTACCGTAGATGTACGGAATGGGAGTTCAACCTGAGTATCATGTTATGTCGCACCCAAGGTGTCTTAGCATTAGTAGCAAGACATTGGTGAACAAGTGTGAGGATTTCAAGGGTGCAGTTCATAGGTTTAATTTCAAACCTTTTAATGACATTGCCATGTAAATTTGAAGAAGCGGCCTAATTCGGTAAACTTAAATTTTGTTGTCACAATAGCAGTTTTTTATTAAACCATTAATTATCTTACATGAACATGTTTCCGTTTTTTATAGATGTGATTGGTGATTGGTCAAGTAATTGAGTTTGGTAAATTGGATAATTTCGACAAAAATGGCAACCCATGGTACAAAAATGTTAATGCATAATGGCAAGGAAAGCGTGTTAAATGATGACCTACACTGTTGACTATAATTGTATACAGACTGAAAGCTCTAACGGTGGTGGAAAAAATGGGCAGGTTGGTAAACGGTCAAACGGGTTTGGATAAAAACAGTCAATATTTATGGGCGGGTCAAAACAGCCGCGTCTACCATCTGATACTTCTTTGCCCGTTTTATGTATTTGTAACTTATCATTGTAATAATTATGACTAAAAATCTGTACTTTATTTTAGATAAAAACGACTTAGGACATTATAAGCTTTTGAATACACATTTGGCGAGTTTTCACCAAGCCAACCCATTTCATCTGTAGCTAACTTTCTACATTCCATCCTGTTATGAGTGATAGCTTTTGAATACACATTTTGACCTATGAAAGGCATATTGCAAGTTTGCAACTGTTACGAGAAAGAATGTTTGTTTTGGCCTTTTTGATTGCAACATTTTGCCGAATGTTTGATGAGGAGTAATTATCAAAGGCACTTCTACGTTTAGTTTACTGATATATTCTATGTGATTGTACTTTGAGAATTTACCAGAGATGGTAATTATGATTTAAAATGGATCAAGATATTGACTTCCATGTTACCATTTTGCCTCAGCCATGAATCGGGAAGCAGCAAATCGAGTAGCTTCGAATATCGGTAAGAAGGGAATTTTAATGTGTAGAGAAATTGGTGAGACTCAAATGCTAAATTTTTGTTGTATAATTGATAATTGATAATTTAGTATTTTAGTGTATTTTTCAGTGGATTTCTACAAAATGGCCCTGTTGGAAATATGGTTATATATTTATACGTAAATGTCTAGAATCGAACTCGAGACCTCGGGATTGCACACATTGCAAATGAGTGTTCAGGAAAAATAATAAATGTATTTTTATATTTATTATTAGACACAAGTACTTAATGAACGTTAGTGTTTACCGTTAAATGACTAACGACCGTTAGACGAAGATAAGGAAAGTTTTTGTTTAATGTATTATGGTAACCCAAGAAGGTTCTAGAAACCCTCTTGGGGTTGGGTCGGCCGAACACAAAGGGAAGGGGGCACCCTTGCCCTAACTTGGTCTCCAAGATTTCTAATACTATATAAACAAATCAAGGGTCATTGGTTTTCATAACTCTTGAACACACAATTATCCCTAACTTTTCTTTCTCTTCTCTTGGCTCTCAAAACCGGTCGAACTTCCCTAAACCTTTAAGGGATTCGATTTTTGTTAACCAAAAATAATACTTGTGTAGTTTCTTGCAAAACCTTAATACGGTTTAATTTGTGTGTACAAGAACGAGGTAACAACACACTATTGTTGTTATCAAGAGATCGAATAACAAAAAGGTAAGGGGTTATTGTAACACCCCCAACTCAAATATGGCAGCTATCGTGCTGGGGGTATTACGAAAATAGAAACCAGGCACATTTATAGTAAACGACCACAACTCGGGACGTTTGAAATGTGACCAAAACATATCATTC
>LBNU01032434.1:41470-70272 GCA_014162995.1 Artemisia annua
AAGATAATAAGTAATTTTAGTAAATTTCGGCATGACCTGCCCGTTTATAAAGCATTTCCCGAGTCAACGACTCCTTTATATACAAATAACGTTAATAATAATATAAGTGTAGATATTAATATGATTGGATATATCATTCACGTTGTCCATTAGTTGTTCATGTTTATCGACCATTTCGTATAGTTCGGGTTCCAGGTACGTTAAGATCTTTAAGGGCCTAACGTACCCTACCGTCTCATGTACCAAAGGGTCCATAAGTCCAAATAACCATAGCCGCAAATCCAATACGTCCAATACAAGTTCACAAGTCATAATACAAGTCATCAATGCGGATATCAAATCCATTATCCAAAATAAGCAACGATATCAATATATATATATATATATATGTTTCTCGTTTATTATTAGTAATATTAATAATAATAATATCATGTTAATAAATATATAAGTGATAAGGTTATAAATAAATATGTAACCAAATCCGAGACCAAACCATATCCCGACAAAATAAAATCAATCCACAATCCCATATTCGCCTCAACCAAATACCAATTTCTAATCCTAAACCCGTCGGCTAACCTAATAAACAACCAAATACAATTCAAAACAATCCCTCGATAAGCCTAACGGTGTTTGTTTCTTTCTTAGTGCGCAGGTCTCAAGCAATATCAAGCAATTGATACGAAGGAAGGAACCCAAACAAGGAACGCCCAACTTTTGTATCAACAATGTTTTACTTCGCTTAATGCTAAAAAGCTAACTACCTTGAGGATTTCGATAATTTAATGTAAAATTAGTTGTAGTGTTTGAGGTAGAAACAATAATAGTTTGTCCCACAAAACTCGTTAACACGTTCTTCCTTGTAAAGTATGCACAGTTGTAATAAACTATTCTCCAATTGGCCAATAAGCACATGTGAACATGTATTTGCACGCTAATTAATCACATTCGTTCCAAAGTAAATTAAAAAATCAAACAAATGAGCGTTGCTTCAATTCCTACATCAAGCTCCATGTTTCATTCATCCAAACTTAGGATCCGAATCAAGGTTTCAAGAAAAACCTAAAGAATATTCGTCGGTAGTACTTAGCAGCCATACAATAACAGATAAACATTACATGTGGATGTGCATATCGTATCTATTGTAATATACTAATACAATACCGTCGTTTTGCACAGGTGTTATAAACTGCATGTGGTGTATTCGATCATGAATCCTTTTGTGAGATCGAACTTTCAGATTTGACAAATGAGATTCCTTTGTACTTCTTACTTATGAATCTTATAGCTTAATCTAAACTGTACTGTAATTAAGTGTGCAATGTAAAGAAAGCTTGTTGTGGTGGAAAAAAAATCATAAAATTATTATCAAATAGACCTATTTTTATAAAGTTGTTAATTATTTTATGAAACGTGTCCAGGTGTATATATACTTTATATCATGTTGCTATATTTTTATCGACACTAAGGATACGCCCTATAAAAAAACTCCCACTTTAAGCCTAGTAGCATAAGAGTAAGAAAAAAAGTAGTCCAGAGTTGATTATTGAAGAGTCCATATCATAAAATATACGAGTATAATATATATAGATCGATGATCAGGTGTTTGTTGAGTTAATTGATTTATTAGTTATTACAAACATATAAGTGTTACAATAAATAATTAGTTAATCATAGTTTTGTGTATGATAGGCATTGGTTGACAGGTCTGCAATCTCCACTAATCGTGGACAAACCACGATTCATTTCTTAAAAGTTTTGTGCATGATCGGCATTAATCAATCATAGTTTTACCTTATAACATTTCTATAACAAGAAATAGAAAAAATACCTTTTTTTCCAATAATATTTCTATAACACACCACCAAAAGATCACACTCGCTTCACTTTGTACACAAACAAAAAAAATAAAAATAAAATAAAATAAATCAGGTAACACCTGTTATCTCAACAACATTGGCACCTACAACACAAGAGCCGGTGCAATGATAACAGTGTTATAGGAACCATGTCACCGTGTGCACCGTTCCCTCTTATGCTTTGGAGTATTATTCTTTCTTTTTAGGCAGCGAGCGCGCCCCTATTACGTGGTCATGTTAAACGTTACACCGGCTCAAACTGTATTTAGAAACACTATGTGCATGTTAAGACACTTAAATAGACAATTACTGTAAAAGTGGTTTATTTGTTTGTGAAGAAATGAGTCCATATGTTGTTAACAACAGAACGTTGCCACATTCGTTTAGACATATAATTAGTCGTACCAATTATGCATTTCAATCAATGCTCTTTTCATTGTAACTAGCATCATGCACACACATAACAACGTCACTAAATTTTTTGACAATTCTTGGTGGCTAACAGCAGTCTTTGATTGTGAAAATTCGGAAAGGTACAAAGTCTGTGTATGTTGGTGTAAGAGGGTGTTTGATAGCAACTGAACGACTTTACTTAGCACCCATCTCCTAGTCGGTCATTAGAGATATTGTTTGGTAAAAGAGAAAGCAGCGTTAAATGATCCAATTAAGTAATGAACAGGCCATGAAGGATGTGTAGCTCCATTCAGTGCCTATTTATTTATAATACATTCGACAACACTTTGCATTTCTTGTTTTATTTTTATTTATTTATTTATTTTCTAGTGATCTTTAATTTTAGCCATTTAGTTATACTACATACTGTTTTAGTTCATTACAAATTGGATTTACATATCTTACATTGTCGTATTTTAATTAAAATTAATCTCACTTTAAACATTGATAAAAAAAATAAAAAATACAAATAAAATAAAAGTTCATTCGATATTTACTACAAAAGAGAGTTCAAAGTATAGTTTCTTTTTCTTATTATACTGCACATTTAGAATACTAATCAAACAATCATTTTCATTCATGATCCTCTTCATTTAGTGCCTTTGATTCATTCACTCAGCGCTAAATCATATTGATTTGTCAAAAACCCCTAATTATCTCTTAAATAATAAGAGATTTCTAAAAGATGGAAAAAGAAGGTTAAAAAACTCAATTGAACCCATGTGAGTTCACCATTCTTCCTACGTTGCAAAATTGAGAATTATCATTGGCCAATAAAAGTTTAACTTAGCTTCACTTTGATCAAACTCGTCTAAATTCCATCCAACCAAATAATATGTAAAAACACACTGTGTCAATTTTGGAGGAGAAAAAAAAATTAACAAAAAAAAAGTTAAAAGATGAGAGGGCAATTAATAAAATTTTAATGTTCAATTTTAAATAAATTATATGGAAATAAGAATACTTATCAGTTTTTTATGTTTTTTAATAACTTTATAAATTTAATAAATACCACGTACACTTTATATTTTATATAAAAAAATACATAAATATGTTATTTATAAAACTTATTATAAGTATATATTAAATTAATGTACTTGCACGATACTATAAATTAAAAAAAAAAAGGAAAATACGAGTTACTGTGACATATAATGAATACATGAGATTATCAATATATGAACGACTTATGTTATTCCTCTTTATGAGATTCAGTAAGGATATCCGGTAAAGTGATATTTTTTAAGTATCCACATTCAATAACGACTCATGTTATTCCTCTTTATAAGTTTAACCCGCGCATCATCGAGTTGCGAAACATAAGATCATCCTTATATTATCATCACCTTCAATATCCAAATTATGATTCATTCCATTTGAATAAATCATAAGAACATCCATTTGCACTAAAACTCAATAAATTCTACAAACTTCTTTCTGTCGAATTTCATCAAACACTTGGTTCAGACTTTCCCAACAACTAATTTGTAGTCCTCTGCTAATCAATCGAATTTAGTTCAAGAAAATCCCAACTAAATAACACAAAAGTTAACAATTAACAAAGTAAATAATTTTTTTAAGATCAAAACAGTTAGATTCAAAAAAAACAAATTCTATTAAGATTATGGGATTGAATACATACCTACATCGTCTTCGGAGCAGTGAGTTGTGATAAGTAGCCACAGCTAGGGGTGTTATTCGGGTTGACCCGGTTGGGTCCGGGTCAATCGGGTCTGGCCAATTCGGGTCAAGGCTAAAAAAACATACTCGAATCCGACCTTATTTAGAACTCGGGTCACTCGGGTCAGGTCAATTCGGGTTCGGGTCAACTCGGGTCGGATCAATTTGGGTCGGGTCAACTCGGATTCGGGTCTAGGTCGTTTAAAAATGATACACTTTTGGTTTTCAAACTTGAAATACATAAGAATTAGAAAGAAAAAAAATCAGGTCACTCGGGTTAACCCGAACCCGAGTAAGATATATATATTAAACCCGAACCCGACCTTGTTTAGAACTCGGGTCAATTCGGGTTGACCCGATTGACCCGAATATAAATGTGAACCCGATTGACATGACCCGAATAGCCATATTCGATTTCGGCTTCGGGTCGGCTTTTATGACACCCCTAGCCACAGCTCATAGGACACCGCTCACCGTTTCTTAAAAAAGCATTGAAAAAATGAGCATCCTGAAAAATAGCAAAGCTTACCGCTATTTTACCAAACGACTACTAAAAACCAAAATATTTATTGGTCACCGCACCGCTCAAAAAAGCTCCAAACGCATAGTGTAGAGATAGATATGAATTTTAAAGGTTAGAGAAAGAATAAACTATTCACATTAAGTTTAACTCAAATATATTATGAACAAGTAGAAGGAGCTCGCCGCGTTGCGGCGGGGCTTTCACCAAATTTTGCAAACTCTTTTTAACCTCGATATGTCATTGTTCGATTAAAGTTTCGGGCTCCCTTTCTTCGTAATATTGTGGCATGTTCGGTTATATTTTATTATTAAAACATTGCTAGATATGTAATATATGCTAAATTTTAATTCTTTTAATTTTTTAAAAAAAAGCGCACGTATATTAAAAGTATATTAATATTAGATTTTTTATTATTTTTTATTTTATTTTATTTTATTTTATTTTTTGTTGTAATGAGGACGCGTTTCTAGCGGTGTAAATCGTTAGGTATTTATTAAATTTTTTGTAAATAAACTTTGCTATATAAACAAAAGAATCACATATAAATTTTTATAGTGTTGTACATCTTTGGCTCTTATAGTTTTAAAAAAGTTAAGGATAATTTTTAAAGTTATTTGATAGGTTAATGGTGCATTTTAAAAATGTTTTATTTAAAAACTATACATATATTAAACTTCAAACTTTTTTTATAAAACCGTACGCACGTCAAAAGCATATCAATATTGGGCTTGTTTTGTTCGTTATCAAGAGACCTATTTGGCAGTAATTTTTTTATTCAAGAAACGCTAAAGATTTGTTAAATATTCAGTAAATAAAGTTTGTTATATAAAAAAGTCGTAAATATTTAGAAGTTCAGGGTGTGTTTTGTAAATTTTATTTTTTTTTACTAATATTATATGGGGCACATTGCCCTATGTCTCCCTCTATAGTATATAGAGTGAATAGAAGGACTCGTAGTAAAATATGATAGTTTTAAGGCCCGGTTGGTTTGTAGATAGGTTTAGGATTAGGATTTAGATTTGGATTTATAATTTAGATTAAGGTTTAGATTTAGATTTGATATATAAGAGAGAAAATATTTTATAAAATAAATATTATTATTATTATTTGATATATAAATTTATATTTAAAAAAAAAAGTAATATATAAATAGAGTATGAGGAGAGAAATAGAGAGAGAGATATAATTGTACCCACTAATACACATTATTTTTACCACCCTATTAGCCATTTTTTGCACATCCTCACATATTTGGTGGGCCTAACAATCCAAAATTCTTAACCAAACAACATTTTTGAAGCCAATTCAAGACCAAATGACTAACCCCTGGTACCAAACCGGCCCTTATTGTGAGATCTAGCGTTTTGTTGACAAATTATACGAGGGTTTCTTTAAGTTGCCAACATGAGTGTACCTTATAATACAAAGATCTTATCCTTAGCAGGCTTTATGTGCATTCTTAACGGTTAACAACTATTTGTATGCTTGAGTTATCCGGACCCTCCCATAGAGAGGGTTTGCCAATGATTGGACGCATCTCCTGGTTGTACGGTATGCATCAAGGGTTGCACGATTTGACTAAAAGCCTATGATGTGACACCATAGAGAGGGTTGGGATAACACATCCCCTATTTGTAAGTACAAAACTAGATCTGCCTCTTTCTTTTCTTTTCTTGTCTCTTGCTTTTTTGACATGAAAGTTAAGTTGGGATGAGACTACAAACAATTATTGGACCTCTTATCATATATTTTATCACAAAACAACATATTTATATTTTCCATCATATGTATTGAAACGAGGTTTACATTGAATCGCATGTTATTGCGAATTTACTCATCAAATTAATATAGTAGATACTTCAAGAGCAAGAACGGTTCAACTTTCACAGAGGCCTAAAGCAAACTATAAAATGAGTAGTAGTTTTATTTATTTATTTATTTATTTATTTATTTTTTTCCTAAATTTTTGATTAAGGTTTTTAATCAATATGGTGTAATATTTCATTTTCAGTCGACAAATGAGTAAATTGATTTGGTATCTCTTGTGACATTTCCGATCTTAAATAATTTTTAATTGACTTTAGTTTTGGAAACAAACAAATTACAAAAAACGACCATATTACTAACCATTTTATCAAATTGGACCAAATATATTACATTTACCAAAGTGAACTTGACAAGTGGTCCATCATATCATATGATTTATTAACAAGAAAAAAAATGGAGCACCTCCTTTTGTGTGCATGTCATCTTCATCATTAAAAATTAGACACCCATTTTGTATGTCATCTTCATTTGCACCTCATTTCATTCTATCTTCAAAAATCAAAACCAATAAAACTCATCTCATATTCTGATCACATGACACCACCGTGGCAAAACATGTTCCGATCAGCTTTCACCCGCAAACCTTCACCCTCGTTTTATATGTCATCTTCATTAGAAATCGAAGTGCAGACCTTGCGTGCTCGCCCAGACCTTGTTCGATCGTCCAGACCTTGCTCTCTCAACTCTAACTAGAACTTCATAGCACTCAGCTCGCCCAGACCTTAACCCACTCGCCCAGGCTAAGCCTTGCTCGCCCACCGTTTAACTCGCTCAGCCTTGCTCGCTTAGCACTTGCCAGCCTCGCCCAGCCCTCGCCCACCACTCGCCTGACTTCAAGGCTCGCCCAAGACTTCGCCTAGCCCTCGCCCCGGCTCAAGACTCGCCCAACACTCGCCTAGAGCTCGTTGGCATACACGTGTATGGTTAAAAAGTAATCTACATATCAATCTAACGGTTAATATGTTAGAAGTTCATTTTGGTAAAAATCGTGTGCGACGTTTGTTTCTGTAAAGTTGTAGTAGAAATGGGTCATTTTGGTAATTCGCTCTTTGGAAACTATAAGACTTGAAAGCAACTTTCAATTGAAGAAGGATACATGATGAGTTGAGACAAAACCGAGAGTAAAAAGTATCAGTGTTGAAACTAAAGTCGATTTATTAATGCAAATGGTTAAAAGGTTATTGATAACAGTCTTTTAATCGTATTTTAAATAATCTAATTTATTTAATCTTTGCCTTTTTATATTAAAAAATAAGCCTTTTATATACATAATTAATATATTAGGCTTTAATTAACTTGTATGCTTCAAAATAGGGGTGTGCAGAATTCGGGTTTCACCTACATAAATCGAAATCGAACTGAACCGAAAAAAACATGAATCGAATTTGTAACCGAACTGAGTTTACCAAAATCGAACTGAACCGAAGTAAGTATTTGGTTCTCAGTTCGGATATGGTTATGGTACAATGAACCGAAAACCGAACCGAATGCACATAAATACATATAACATTTATGTATTTAAATAATATATATATATATATATTAAAACTTTTTCATAATTTAAATATAACATTTTTTAAGCTTGATTTTTTATTATTTTTTTTTTGAAAAAATATATATAGTTATACAAATAAAAAATTAAAAATATGTAATTCGGGTTATTTGGTTCGGTTTAATCAAATTTGAATTCGGTTCGTTCGGTTCTCGGTTTTACCCAGAAATTTTTTTTAACCAAACTAACCGAACCGAACAACCCGATAACCGAACCGAGAACATCCCTACTTCAAAATTACAAACAAAATAGGCCAAAATTTTTGATTATTTAACATTTATATGAAATTTGAGGCCTTACATAATTAGATCTCTAGTAAGATTGATGGAAAAAAAAAAATAAAAAAAAAAAAACAAAAAAAAAAAACAAAAAAAAAGAACGAGATTAACTTTAAATATATGCAAGGTGTTGAGAATGGAGCGGGTCTTGAAAATCGAGGGCCCCAAGTAATATCTTTATCTTGCTTTACTCTTAGCCACAACTTTTTAGATCAGAAATTTATGTTCGTATTATCAACAGATTTATAGGGTAAAAGCCATAAAATAAACCAGTCCTACTTTCAAAAATGTCCCAACTGACCAATTTAGTTTTTTATTGCAGACTTTAACCATTGAAACTTTCAAATTTTTTGCCGACTGAACCAAATATTTGGATTACACGCGTGCATTCTATTTTCTTTTTTTTTTCCAGCGTGCTTGTTTCTGACACCGTGGCTATTTTTTGACACCGTGGATATTGACCCGTTGTGCAGTCAATAAAAATCACAATTACCCCATTTCATATCTATCAAACCCTAATTCATTTCAATTCTCTCTCGCTTATCAAATCCACACATCAAACGCTTGATGAACAACAAAGATAATGGCAAAAGGTATTAGATCTTTGTTTATTTTACCCTAATTATGTATACGTTGACAAACCCTAATTCTCATTGAAACCCTAATTTTGCAGGTCCAAAATTGAAGAAAGCAAAGAAAGGTGTTTTCACAATACAATTAAGGTACGATGGTCTTTTTGTTTCAACCCCTTTGGAATACGTAGATGGTGAAATGAGAGTAATATCAGACATTAATTTTGAGGGCATGTCATTAAACGATTTGGCTGAAATTCTGAAAAGGTTAATTCCAGCTAATCATTCCTTTAGAAGGTTGTATTATAGCAAAAATGATACCACATTGGCCCTAGGTATAAGAGAGCTTAGGTCAGATGAAGATGTTGTTGCTATGTTGAATGCTGGTTATGAAAATGGTAATTTGATTGATTTGTATGTGGAACACTATGATTATGATGTCATGGAATACATTAAACAATCAGAAGCTGATGAGCAAATTATAGAGGATAGTGATCAGTATTATTCTAGTGATGAATGTGATGATATAGACAATGTTGACTTTCATGCTGAAGGAGATGAAAATGTAGTCATTAAGGATTTTAGTACACCAGATACCTTCCTAAATAGGCTATGCAGTGCTAGGGTTACATTTAAGAAACCACAAGTCCCTGATAATGGTGATGTACCACAAGAGGATCCAGATGGTGATAGTATTGACTCTGTCTATAAGGTAAAAAAAGGTGTAGTATATCCTGCTTTTGACCCTGAATTACCATGGGATAAGATGGAACCAGTTTTAGGGATGAGATATGAGAGTGCATATCAGTTGAAATTAGCCTTGACCAACTATGGTGTTGCCCATGGTTATCAGCTATGGTTTATGAAGAATGATTGGAAAGAGCTTCTTGTATTTTGTGGAAGGAATGTTGCAGAAGGGAAGTGTGCAGGGAAAAAGGGTAATAAAGACAGGGTAATGCCAAATAAGAACAGGGCTAGTGAGGCAAAGAAGATACAGGATATACTTGACTCTGGGGAGGGTACAAGTAAGGGTAGTAAGGTTAATAAGGGTAATAAAAGAAAGGTTCATAAGGCTAAAAAGAAGGTTTCAAAACAGTTAATCAAACACTCTGGGGAGGGTACTAGTCAAGGGGGGTCTGCATGTCAATCACCAAAGTGGAACAAAAAGAAGGGTTCAAAGGATAATTATGTTCCTTGTACATTTAGATTATATGCATCGTGGATGAGTAATGAACATTCATTTCAAATTAAGTCACTCATTCAGGATCATAAATGTAGTAGGAATTACAACTTAGGATCCCTTGTGAATTTTAAATGGATAGCAGCCCAATACATGAGGGAAATCATAGCTGATCCCTTTATGCCATACAGAAAAATGAAAGAGGATATAAGACAGAAGTATCGCATAGATGTTAGCTTAGGACAGTGTAGGAGGGCAAAGCAGAGAGCTTTGTTTGAACATGAAGGTGGACTAATTGAACATTATAATAAACTTTATCAGTACAAGCAAGTTATTTTAGAGTCAAACCCTGGGTCAACTTGTGTGGTGGATGTTGATGGCAGTGCACATTTCAAAAGAATGTATGTTTGTTTTAAAGGTGTGAAGGATGGGTGGTTAGCAGGTTGTAGGAAAGTCATAGGGTTAGATGGATGTTTTTTGAAGCATACTTGTAGGGGTGAATTGCTAACAGCCATGGGTAGGGATGCAAATAACCAAATGTATCCCATTGCATGGGCTGTAGTTAGGGTTGAGAATTCAATAAACTGGAGTTGGTTTATCAGTCTTCTGAAGGATGATCTTTGTTTGAATGATGGTACCGGCATTACCATCATATCAGATTCACCTAAGGTACTATGTTATTACTTTCCTAAATTCCATTAAAAAATTATTTGTTTACATATCAGTTCCTAATTATCTAAATTTCATTCAGGGTTTGCTTGATGGTGTCTCTGATTGGTTACCCAAATGCTGAACATAGAAGATGTACTAGGCATGTATTTGCAAATTTCAAGAAAAAGTTTAGTGGTCTTCAATTTCAAAGACTATTTTGGATGGCAGCCTCAAGTACACTAGAGTCACAATTTTTGCTTTACATGGAATCAATCAAACAGTTAGACCAGAAGGCTTATGATTATCTTGTAGAAAGAAATCCCAATTCATGGTCCAGGGCTTTCTTTGAAATGGATAGAAGATGTGCAGCCTTTGAGAATGGTATAAGTGAAAGTTATCACAGAGCAATATTGGGTCCAAGGCATAAACCTATAATAACCATGTTGGAAGAGATTAGACTTTACCTAATGCAAAGGCTGGTGGCCATGAACAAGTTAGCATTTAACTTGGAAGACAGCATCACACCAAGCATTAGGAAAAGACTAAATGTTCTAATTGATAAATCAAGGTATTATCAAAGACTGTTTTATTTTGCTTAACTCACAAATTTGATGTTATTAATGTTTATGTTTGTTTATTGTAGGCATTGGTATTGCTATTCCAGTGGTTTCCAAGAGATGGAAGTAAGAAATGGAGATGAGGCTTTTTGTGTCAATCTACAAAACAAGGTATGTAACTGTAGGATGTGGGAGTTAAGTGGTATACCCTGTGTACATGTTGTAGCAGGGTACCTGCATATAGGCAAGGAGGTAGATGAGGGTGTTAGTTTTTGGTATAGTCAAGAAGCATGGTTTAATGCATATCAGTTTTCCATAAAACCTGTGTTAGGATCAAAGTATTGGAAAAGGACTAATGATGTACCCCCATTACCACCTTTATTTAGAAAGATGCCTGGTAGACCACAAAAACAGAGAAGGAAAGCAGCAGATGAAAATAATGGCACTAATGGCACTCAAGTTAGTAGAGTTGGTAGGCAAATGACATGTTCAAATTGTTGGCAAAAGGGTCACAATAAGGCAGGTTGTCAAAATGAATCTCAACCAAAACCTCAAACAGAAAAAAAACCATGTGGTAGGAAAAGGCAAACTGTCACAGGAGAACATGCTTCTAGAGGTGGCTTAGGAAGTAGGGGTGGTAGGGGTGTTAGCGGTGGTAGAGGGGGTGGGAATGGTGGAACAGATGGTGATAATGGTGGAAGAGGGTGTGGCAATGGTGGAAGAGGTGGTGGAAATGGTAGAAGAGGGGGTGGCAATGGTGGAAGAGGGGGTGGAAATGGTGGACAAAGTAGCAGACTAGACAAATCCAATCTTACAGAAGAGGTAATGCATTTTAATTTGATATATTAAAACTTGTGTGTGTTTTACTCAAATGTTATCATTCTAAGTATTGATTTAAACAGGAATATCAACATCAGTTGGATATGGATGCTTTTATGGAGGCAATGGATCAACAGGAAAATGTAAATCAAGAAAATGTTCAAAGGCACATTGAACAAGAGGAGTGGGAGGCTCAGTTGGAAAACCTGAATGCAGATGTTGAACATACTCCAGTAGCTGACTTACCTACACAACAATCTGTGGTAAACAACCAAACTCTTGATGAATCTGCAGATGATGGAAAAGGCAAGCAGATAGCTGATGGTCCTGTACAAGAAGAAGCTTCAGCAGTGATTTCACCAAAAAGAAGACACAATCAAAAGTGGATGGAAATGTACTACACAGCTGATGGCCAAAGAATTTATCACAAGAATCGTGGAAGATCAGAAAGGATCAAGAATATCCAGATGAGCAGGGCCTATAACTTTGATCAATCTGGCACAGGATCAAATCCTGAAAAGGCTTTTGATGTTTCTGAATCAGATTAGCTCTAGTAGTAAAAAATACTAATTTATGAATGTGTTAAGTATTTGCAAGTGGTTTATCTTATCATGCTTATTATTTTGGACTATGTATGTGGACAAAGGCATGTGGACACACATTTTGTGGCTTCTTTTGTAAACTGTATTGGTTGACCACTTTGATTAATTTAAAAAACAGTGAACCTAAAGAAAAGTGAAAAAAAAAAAAAAAAAAAAAAAAAAAAAAAAAAAAAAAAACTACGTTGAATTAAAAGAACAAACAAAAAGGAAAGAAAAAAATAATAATATAAGAAAGACAAAAGAAAAAAGAAAAAAGGCAAAGAAAAAAAAACAAGGATGTATGTTTCCCCATTAATCTTAGGTTAATCCACACAATTAAATCAAACTAGATGGAGATGGTGAGGTATTTGTTCTTGGTATGCACCAAAATTAGAGTATGAAATAAAGTGACTCTTTGTATCCAAATAATAAATAAGATCTTCCGAAAGCAAACCATTGATAAGTTAGTGCTTATAAAGTGGGTAAAAAGCCATAAAATACCACTCCTAAACTTTCAAAAAATGTCCGCAAACTTGACCAATTTACCCTTTTTATTGCAGACTTTACCATTAAACTTTATCAAATTTTTTGCGATTGAACCAAAATTTTTGATCAATACACTGCGTCATTTCTATTTTCTTTTTTTTTCTTCCAGCGTGGCTATTTTTGACACCGTGGGCTGTGACCCCGATTTTGACCCAAGTTTGTATATCTCCCTTTTTTAATAACCGAACAAATGATTAATTAATAAACCCTAAAAGGAACGCCTAGCCCCCATTACTCCCTTCTTCTTCACATCAACCTAAAACAAAAAACCTGCTAAATCAGCTTCCTCATCATGTCTTCAATCCTTCTTCCAACTATTCCAACACATTTGCAACCCAGTTGAACTAAGTGTAAATGCCATCCCCTTCCCACTTATGAAACTCACTCTTGGACCAAGAATAACCCTTGCAGATGATTTTTGTTTGTCCTACAGGTACAAAACAGGGAATCAAGGAAAATGCAAGTATTCGGGATTGGCTTGATCCAGAGTTGGATACCATGATGGTACACGGGGTCATATGTTTGAGTATGTAATGAAAAGCTACTTAATCCATCTCACAAGGCAAGAGCTTAAAAGATGCAATGAAGCCACGCCAAGAAAAACTTGTGCTTCTAACAAGATGAAATCCACCCATCTTACAGGGCTGATTTGAAGAAAAGTGAAAAACAAATGCTTCTTTCTGGATAGACAGCTGTAATTTGTCTTTGTGTGTTGTTGGTTTTGTGTCGCTGTAATGGAAGTAGTTTAGAAAGGTTTAATGTAGATTGGATGTGAGTATTTGTGGTATGCAAGGTTTAAGTAATGTAATGGAATCAAGCTTTAAGTTTAATGGTATGAATGTATAATCATGTTTTATGGTTTGTTTTGGTTTGTTTCTCTGCACAAAAGATTCTTTTTTATGTGTTATATGTGCACATAGAAAACACAAAACACATACATTGTCCACACAAAACAAGGCCTGCAACAAAAGCAAGGTCTGCAGCAAAACATGGACTGCACGAAACAAAAAACGGTGCTACAAATATGACATAAAATACTTTTTTGGATTAATCAAAGTGGTCAACCAATACAGGTTTACAAAAGAGCCAAAATGTGTGTCCACCCATGCCTTTGGTCCCACAGATACATCAGTCCAAATAATAAGCATGATAAGATAAACGCACCTTGCAAATACTTGAAGCACATCATCAAATTACGTATTTTTTACTACTCAAGCCTAATTCTGATTCAGAAGACATCAAAAGCCTTTTCGGATTTGATCCTGTGCAGATTGATCAAAGGTTATAGGCCTGCTCATCGCTGCATATTCTTGAATCCCTTTCTGATCTTTCCACCGATTCTTGTGATAAATTCTTGGCCCATCAGCTGTGTAGTACATTTCCATCCAACTTTTGATTGTGTCTTCTTTTTGGTGAACAGTCGACTGGCTGAAGCTTCTTCCTTGTACACCGGACCCATCCCAAAGCTATCTGGCTTGGCTTGTTCCGCATCCATCTGCAGATTCAGTCGCAAACCGAGTTTGGTCTGGTTTACCACAGATTGTTATGTACCGGTAAGTCAGCTACTGAGTATGTTCAACATCTGCATTGCAGGTTCTTTCCAAAATGAGCCTCCCAGCTCCTCGTTGGTTCAATGTGGCGTTCTGAACATTTTCTTGATTTACATTTTCCTGTTGATCCCATTGCCTCCATAAAAGTAAGTCCTTCACTTTTTTTAGTTCACGTTTTTTTTTTCCATACGTCTTTTACTGTTTTCATACGTTTTCGCCCATTTTCATATATTTTCGCCCGTTTTCTTACGTTTTTGTTCGTTTTCATACGTTTTTCGTCCGCTTTCTTACGTTTTCGCCAGTTAACGTCTGTTTTCATACGTTTTCATCTGTTTTCTTATATTTTCGTTCATTTTCATACGTTTTCGTCCGTTTTCATATGTTTTCGTTCGTTTTAATACGTTTTCGTCCATTTTCTTTCGTTTTCATCCATTTTTCATACGTCTTCATCCGTTTTCAAATGTGTTTTTACGCTTTCATACGTTTTCGTCCGTTTTCATACATTTTCGTTCGTTTTCATACGTTTTCGTCCGTTTTCATCTGTTTTCTTTCATTTTCGTCCAGTTTTCAAATGTTTTTGTCCTTTTCATACATGTTTTTACACTTTCATACGTTTTATTCCGTTTTTATACATTTTCATTCGTTTTCGTCCGTTTTTAAATGTTTTTTGCCATTTTCAGACATTTTCATATGTTTCTAAACATGACAAGTGATATTCTAAATATCACAAGTTATATTCTGAATATCACAAGTGATATTCTGTGATATTCTAAACGTCACAAGTTATATTCTGAATATCACAAGTGATATTCTGAATATCACAAGTGATTTTCTGTGATATGCATAATATCACAAATAATATTATGAGTACCACAAATGATATTCTGGATATCAAAGTAATATTCGTCCATTTTTCATACGTCTTCGTCCGTTTTCAGACGTGTTTTATGCTTTCATACGTTTTCGTCCGTTTTCATCCATATTCGTTCATTTTCTTACGTTTTCGTCTGTTTTCTTTCGTTTTCATCCAGTTTTCAAACAATTTTGTCCTTTTCATACATGTTTTTACACTTTCATACGTTTTCTTTCGTTTTCATACATTTTCGTCCGTTTTCTTACATTTTCGACCATTTTTCATTCGTTTTCGTCCGTTTTTAAATGTGTTTTGCCATTTTCAGACGTTTTATATGTTTCTAAATATCACAAGTGATATTCCGAATATCACAAGTTATATTCTGAATATCACAAGTGATATTTTGTGATATTCTAAACATCACAAGTTATATTCTGAATATCACAAGTGATATTCTATGATATTCAGAATATCACAAGTGATTTTTTGTGATATGCAGAATATCACAAGTGATATTATGAGTACCACAAATGATATTCTGGATATCATAAGTAATATTCGTCCATTTTTCATACGTCTTCGGCCGTTTTCAGACGTGTTTTACGCTTTCATATGTTTTCGTCCGTTTTCATACATATTCGTTCGTTTTCTTACGTTTTCATTCGTTTTCATACATTTTCGTCCATTTTCATCCGTTTTCTTTCGTTTTCATCCAGTTTTCAAACATTTTTATCCTTTTCGTACATGTTTTTACACTTTCATACGTTTTCTTCCGTTTTCATACATTTTCGTCTGTTTCCCTACGTTTTCATCTGTTTTTTCATTCGTTTTCGTCCGTTTTTAAATGTTTTTTTGCCATTTTCAGACGTTTTCATATGTTTCTAAATATCACAAGTGATATTCTGAATATCACAAGTTATATTCTGAATATCACAAGTGATATTCTAAACATCACAAGTTATATTCTGAATATCACAAATGATATTCTGTGATATTCAGAATATCACAAATGATATTCTGAATATCACAAGTGATTTTTTGTGATATGCAGAATATTACAAGTGATACTATGAGTACCAAAAATGATATTCTGGATATCATAAGTAATATTATGTGATATTCAGAATATCACAAGTGATATTCTGAATATCATAATTGATTTTCTGAATATGACAAGTGATTTTCAACAAATGTTTTGTAACACGAAAATTATAAGTGATATTTGTAGAACCTTGTAAAAATTCCTTTGTAATGATTATCGTTAATAAATAATAATCCTCTGTTACTGTTATTAATTCTCATTTTCTCCGAAAAATTTGAAATTTTTTTCTTATTATATTTATATATCGTTGTCACGATATAATATAATTCATGAAATGACGGAACAAATTCTCGACACGTTATTCGAACCATAAACGTTTCATTTAATCCTAATTAAATTCACTAATCACAAATTAAATTCACTAATCCTTAATTAACTACCAAATGGACCCTTAATCACATCTCAGCCCACCCAAATATTTCGGCCCATTTCTAGTCATCAGGCCCTTGGCCCAAATCAAATTTTTCCTTAAGTTCTTACAAAATCGACTAAGTCCCAAGCCTACAAAACGCGTCTCTTTCTCTCGATTTTTACACACGACATGTATATATTTTTGTATCATCTATTTTCTCACCTAGCCGTCTACTAGCATGCCAAAATTCATAATCTAATATCGAGGTTTACTATGTTTTTACGAGGCAAAGCATTCGTCCCAAATCCACCCAACTCGACATAGGATTAAACTCAATACTTAATCATTTCGACTCTAGTTTGTTTCTACAAGCTCCAAATCATATTCTAAACATAATTTCATGATCCTAAATAACTTTTACCAGCAAATGATCAAGTTCTATGCAAAATACCAAATCGTATACATATTTATATATGTAGTCGACATATATAAATCCCCAAGACACCCTCCTTATTTCTAGCACTCACAACATTCCTCTACAAATCCTATTGTGTAAGAACTGAATCTAACAAGTGCATAGTCACTGACATGCATAGTGTATTTGGTTTCCTTGAAAAATTTGCCCTTTACGTGTCCTATTATTTCTTTCTATAACTACTCTAGCCTCACACTATGTTTCTTCACAAAATATATTCATAAAGCTCTCATATACTCTCTCAAATAATTACTAGTTCGACCAGAGATAATCACAAGAAGATTTCGGGCAAGAAAAGGTATATCGAGTTTGTTACAAATTCGATACTTGGGTTTTTGTTGCACCGTGATCATTTTTGTGTTTTCTTCCTTCTCACTCGACACTCTACCACCTTTAAGGTGTTGTAAGTTTCCTAGAACTCATTTTGAATCCATTCTTCACGTTAAAAACATACATGCATCATGTTTTATTTGTTTCGAACATATATATTTTGTATATATATTATTACGTACATATTCATATAAGAAACCACAAACGTGGCTAGCCTCTATCTTGGAAGGCCTAGGAGTCACGTAGCACACATATTTCACGTTCATTTCATTGTTACATGCATCATACGAAACTATTTTGAACCTAACTATACTCGGTCATAAAAACATAAACACTTAGGAAATATTTCTAAGTCTTTTTCTATTATAGAAACGTCCTTGGCAGCCTATAAAACGAACGTATAAAATACAATCTAGCTTAACAAGTATGCCATATTTTTACACGACTCGATTGACCACCTAGCTAGCTACAAATTTCATTTAGACAACATGTTAAAATATCCACGTCTCGACACTTTAAATTGGACAAAGCAAATCGACAAAACTGGTTTTTAACAACTAATAAAAACAACGAGTTGGGCCTTAAAGCCCAATAAGCAGTTTTTAAGCTATTCGAATAAGCTAGCTTATTTTTGACTTCTGATATGAATTTAGAACATGAAAAACTATATTTTTGATAATCTCAACATGTCTCACGATGCACGGTTTTCAAAACGTTATTGGGCCTTAAACATACATATCACTCGTTAAAGCCCAATAAGCAGAAAAATAAGCTTTACACCAAATAAGCAGTTGAAATAAACTTAATATTACTTAAATAAGCCTCGGAAATTTTTGTATAATTTTTCTAATAATTTTTGTGAATTTGGACTAAAAATGTAACGCGACAACACCTAGAGGGACCAAAACTGTCAAACAGTTAAACTAGGGACTGGAACTGTAAAAAGCAGAATAATAAGGATAAAAATTGATAATAATTGATATTCCAAGCTTAGAATGATATATTGGACATTTAGAGGACTATAATTGTAGATTTTATATATAAAGGACTAACGGTGTAACGTTAAGGAAGTTAGGGTAAAAAGTGTAAACTAGAAAAAGAACAAGGACAAGGACTAAATCTATTTTATTTGAACATTTTTATTTTGTATTTTCATTAAATTGATCATATGCATATAAAGTTTTATTTTAGTTTATATATTATTTAACTTTTCGTTAATAATATATATAACGATATTATAAATTTTTACTTATTTAATTATCTCGATTTAAAAGGAAAACTGTTAAACTAATCTTGTTATATTATTATAAGCATAAGAATTTCATTTGCATATCATTTAGTCATCATAACGATTCCTCGATATTCGTTTCATATTTACCAAATAGTATTTGGTCGAATTCTCAAAATAATTTACTTACCAGGTTATATATAGAAGCCGTTACTATAATCTCATCCGACTTTACTTTTCATCATATCAGTATCAATTAAGGTGAGTCATAGCCTCACTTTTACTTATTTTAAACTCCGTGAGGGGGATACATGCTATAAACAGATCACAAGTAATTTTCTGTATGCTACCTGACTTGATATATGCCTAAGTTAGCTATTGCCACAAGACCCTTATTCATGAGCCATTAATCACTTGTATGTGAACGCGAATATAGTGAATAGATCTATTTAGGTTTGACAGCCTATCCCACTAATACTGGACGGAATGCCTTTTGGTTAGTCGTATTAGTCGCGATACATTATATTTGAAACAAAATAGGAATTGGCAAATCACCTATTACACGAGGGCAAAATTATCATCATTGACTTGATGATCACCCGCCGTTTTACGGTATTTGTTAACGTTTGCGTGTCATGAGACTTAGAGCAATATATATACTGCAATATCAATTTTTCAACTGATTGTATTCCCTATACAATCTTACTTGTGTATCGAACTGATTACTAAATTTCAAACTCTATGATTTCACTCAACAATTTTGTTGACTTTAAGCATGTTATCTCAGGAAACTAGCAGGAGCATCAAGCATGGAGCGGGCAAAATGGCAAACTATCTACTTTTCTAAATAATGGTGTAAAATAAAGATGTTTAACTCAGTTTAAAACATCAGTACTTTTAAGTGTTTTATTACTCTGATATGACCTTTTGTAACTGAATCTATAATAATGCAACTATGTGTTTTTAAAACGTCTTATTTCAAGCCGTTTTCTATCATTATGACTTCGATCCTCTACGTAACACCCTAATTACTATTCCGCTGCTATATCACAAATTTGGGGGTGTTACAGATTGGTATCAGAACCATCGTTATAGAGAACCAAATGTTTTCAAACATTGAACTATAACCACACTTTCAAATAAAGTAAATTCACTCCATACTATTTTGCCGCCCGCCATGCCTGTTGCTACCATGCTCAGTAAGTTTATTTATTAAAGTTATGTTATTTTAAGACTTGGTATATTGAAATTTTAAATCTTTTATGGTTATAAAATTCTTACTTTTATCTACGGATTGTTACAGTATTATGTCAATATGAATATATCCTTCGACACAAGTTCTGAGAATTCCGTCGCATCTGTTACGTCACCTACTCATCGTCATAGCCTCGCATCTGACGCTGTTTCTAACGGTATAGAACCATTCGAACAAAATGAAGTTTTAGCTACGTCTGAAGATCCCCATGTGTTGGCTTTACCAGCATATGTGCCTTTACCACCTTATGAATATGATTCATACTCACCTATCAACATCCTTCCCAATTATGATATATTTATGGAAAACCAGCAGTTTTTACCGACAGATAACATATTCCCAATACACCATCATGCCTTACCATCACTAGCACCTGATCATCTATTCGATCTTTTTAGCCAAACTTATCCATACATAGTTCATCCTAACGAACCAATTCCTGAAGAGGATATACCCGCATCTAGCCGACTTCGTATTTCAGACTTTACTCATCCACTTTCACCATCATTACCATATCCTCCTGGTTTCACTCCCCCAGCTCATATCTATGAAACTGGAGAGAGTACTAGGGTGGAAATTAACCCTACTCTTTTACCTTCTACAGTAGTGACACGTTTGGAACGTCATGAAGAGCAGATAGACACGCTTCTTCAGATGATTGACTATTCATCATTAGACCCTTCTGATACGATCAGCAATACCTTACATAGTCTTATGTCTAGTAGGGTAGAGTTGCAGCAAGGCTTGACTCAGATACAGTCGGATATCTCAGAGACACGCTCTTTCGCAATAGCATTGCGAAGAGAGGGACAGAACCGTACATGGGAAGCCCAGTTAACACATCGTAGAGCAGACGGAAATCTTCTAAGTACCAGTGCCCTGATAAAAAATTGCACCTTAACTCTTCAAGATAAATCTTTCCCCAGTCGATCTTATGCCATCCAACTGGGAAGTTTTGAGTTATCATGCAGGACTGGTTATCCGAACACCGTGCCAGAATCATTTGTGACGAGAAAGTCATTCAAATTTCTCTCAACGGTGAAATTCGTTTCTCATTCGTGTGTATAAACATAAAATCTCTCTAGCCAATGATCATCTTCGTACATCAAGACGGTGAAATACATGGAAATGTGTATGCCTATGTATTTCTGATTCTCAATACGAAAGAAGAAACGAAAGAAAACAGAGTGAAACCAACTTGATGAAGTGCCAGTTTGTAAAAAATTTTCTGAAGTTATTCACTGAAGATTGGCCAGGATCGCCAGCCGCTCCGACAAGTAGAATTTCGCATCGGATTTTAGTGCTGGAGCAGCACAGCCATATCTGATAGCACCGCTCAAAAATGAAGGAATTATTCCTGAAACCAGTTTTTTTGAAAGAACTATCAGATTAAAGATTCATCCACCAAGCTCACACCGGGTTGGGACACCGCAATCCCTTATTGTGCAAAGAAAGACGGAACGGTTCCGAATGTGTATTGATTTACAGGTAGTTTGAATAAGCTCCAAGGTGGAAAAATCGATACCATTAAGCCAAGGATCGACGACCTCATTGTGGACCAAATTACAAGGATCAAGTGTTTACTCAAAAATCGATCTGAGATCGGATACCATCATAAGGAGTCAGGGAAGAAGACATTCAGCGACAGCTTTTCGAACAGGTACGCCGGCATTATGAATTGTCAAGTTAATGCCATTTGGTCTTACCAACGCACCCAAGGCAGTGTTCATGGATTTAATGAACGGGTATGCAAAGCCATACTGTGGATAAATTGCGTAATTGTATTACATTGATGACATCTTAATCTACTCCGCGACAAGGAAGACATGCGGAACACTTGAGAACCATTTGGAGTTACTCAAGAAAGAAAAGTTGTACGCTAAGTTGTTCCAACATGTGATTTTTGGATTTCTAGCGCGTTCAATTTTCTAGGCATATCATCAACAGGCCAACGGTATCCAACGTAGACCGCTGCAAAGATAAAGCAGTGAAAGGTTGGACATCAGCCTACCACTGCCAACTGAAATTCGGTCAATTCTTAGGTCTCGCGGTACTATCAAAGGTTTAATAGAAAGATTTTTCAAAGATTTGCAAAACCTTTGATCGGAATACCCCAGAAAACAAGAAAGTACAATCTGGGAAGAGGAAGCAAGAGTCAGCATTCCCAACTCTAAAACAGAAACTTTGTTGAAGCGCCAATATTACTTACCGGAATGAGAATTGGATGCTTTGTTGTGTATTTGTGACGAATCTTGTGATGGCGCGTGGATTGCAACACGCACTACGTTTTACATCTCGAGGGATCCTCGAGGAGCTTGCAATCCCACCGGCAGCTGTACCTGACGATGTAGTATAGTGTAGTGGCAAGTACCGGGGGATTGATCTGTTCTCTCGCAGGGAATAGTGTTCGTTAGGCTAAAGCTACTCTAATCTAGGTTTAAGGGTGGAGGAAGATCTTTTTGTATTTTATGTTTGATGAAAGGTAAAATTCTCTGGTTTTGGAGGATAGGGCGGAATTAGTTGCTAGTCATACTAACCCTCCCGATAGTTGAATCTTACTTCTAGCTCTTATATTTTTGTATTTTTGGTTTTTTGGAGAAAAATCAGTTGGTGGAGAATAGTGTTTTTACTTAGATTTCATTACTCCCTAATCCTATCTTTACATGTAATTAGTATGTTGAGTTTGCGTGGATGACGGGTGTATTCGCTAACAAGTCGTAGGGAGTGGCGTTCAATTTCCTAACTTATAAGTTCTACCTCACTTATGGACGATACGTCAAGCTCCTATCATGACCTACCGATAGCAACCTTATGCATGATAATACTACCTTAAAATCGGATACGCACATGACATTCACGTTTTCTAAAGACGTTCAAGGCTTGTTACCGTATAGGGAGATTAGCCAGTTTCTCGTAGTCTAACGTAGATGAAACATTCACCCAAATACAATCACAACATCACATCACATGATAGATCAATAGTTAGGTTTCGATTAGATCTAAGCAAACACAAAGTAATATTAGCCTAGCATTGTTAAAAAAAGACAAGTACAAGCCATAAATCACACAACACATATTAGACATATGTATGAATTAATGACTATGCTTGGAGTTAAACATGCAAATTTATGAGGTGGGTGTTAGGGATACCCTCTCTAGGTCTCCTAATACACGAACTAGGGTTAACGCTAAAGTTCTCCACCTCCCAAAATTCGACTAAAGTTCCACTAGGGTCTCTCCAAAATAAAGAAAAATCGTTCGGTATATATAATTAAGACAAAAAACGGCTGACGGCTGGGTACGGCGTCAGCCAAATAGGTGACGTCGTTCAGCATCGCGCGATAGGGGTTTCCTGAGGGCCTTCCTTGACGTGGTATAATTGCTTTCCGATCTGACGGCCTTGGTTGACGGCGTCAACGCAAATTGCACTACGAACCTCCTGGCCCGTGTCACGAGTTTTTTCCAATTCTGGACTTCACTGTTCCTGACGGCGTCACCTTGAGAGTGTTGACGGCGTCACCTTCTGTATCTTCAAGGGTCTTTTGAGTTTTGTTATTTCGCGCACTTTTTCACCGAAATTCGGCCCGAAAATGCTTCTTTTGTGATTTTCCCTTCAAAAGTACCTGAAAAGAGAAAAAGAACGACTTTGGGTGAATCCAAACCAAAAACATCGAATTAAGGACTCAAACCGACCCCTAAAAAGCGTTAACATTTTTCGTCTCATAAATACCTACACTTGAGATTTGCGTGTGTCCTCAAGGCAATGCGCTTTTATTCCCAAATTGAAAAACAAGTTAGAGGTCAATTATATGCGACTTAAAAGTAATTCAAGATTTAGTCAGGTTCCGTTTTACTCCCAAATAGCACGGAGAAATATATATCGAGCACCCCTCTCATTGTAGTGTTGTTTGGATACCACATCTCTCGGTTGATAATATGTAGAGATATAATATAAAGGAAATGGACAATATCCTCATACCTGTCATAATAAATAAATTACCATAGGCTTTGAGAGAGATCCAAACCTTCTCCACTCAGGCGTAAGCACCTAGGATAAGCTATCAGAAGAGGCTTTACAAAGTAAACGGAGGTTCTATTGGTGGATATGGGAATACACGGTTTGGTTTGGATAGGACTAGTTTTGTTGGCTAGTCATCGTTCTATTTTAGTATAGCATGTATAAATACAAAAGAGAGAGATGGGGATTGTCCTTGGTATGCACCAAATAAAGGTATGTCAATGAATTTTCTCTTTGTATCATATATTAAATTTATAAATTTATTACCTCTTCTGTCTTAGAATTATTGTTCTTGGATTAAAAAATAAAAATAAAAATAAAAAATAAAAAAATAAAAATTTAAAAAAAGTTAGACCACTACGCTCCTTAACCAGCATTTGATTGGTTGAAACAAGTAAGAGACAAATATTTTTGGGCATCCGAAAATAGAAAGAGAAACAATAATTTTAGGACGGATGGAGTAAAAATCTTCAGTATCAAATACTCTCTCCGTCCCAAAAAAAAGAGTCCATCTTACTATTTATGTTTGTCCCAAAATAAGTGTCCAGTTTTTATATATGGACAGTACTTATTACTAGTTTTCGTACTTTACCCTTTAAATTAAAACTTGCATTAATTACTCATTTTTTATTTCTATATTAATTACGATGGTAAAAATAACTTTTTATCAATAAAAACTAGCATTAATTACACATATTATAATTTCAACATATTTTGTTTGTGAACTCTCTTTTTGAGACGGAGGAAGTATGATCTTATACAACTATTTATTTTTAGATTATAACAATCCTATGTTTGTAAAAAAAACAAACATAAATATACACAGCTAGATTCGGATTATAACCATGCAAGTGTATGTACGTGACCTTTAAGGCGTGTTACAGATTTTGGCTTAATTAACATAGAAATGAGATCAATATAGAACTTATATTTGTCATAGAATCAATCATAGCCAATCATTTTTATTTTTCACATTTTTTTTAAAACAATATATCTTGCAAACGGTAAAAAAATACCATCGCGACGAGAATTAAATCATCTTTCTATAGATATGCATTGTTATATACTTTCGACGAACTTTTTTTTTTTTTTTTAAATTTCCNGATTCGTAAGAATCATATATGATTTGATTTTAACGAATCACATATGATTTTTACAAATCATATATGATTTTTTTGGGAGGAAATTTTGAAAAAAAAAAAGTTTGTCGAAAAAAAAAGTTCGTCGAAAGTATATAACAATGCATGTCTATAGAAAGATAATTTAATTCTCGTCGCGATGGTATTTTTTTTTCGCGTAACGATTTACGGTTTGCGAGATATTTAATTTTAAAAAAAATGGGTGAAAATTTATTTTTTTTTATTTTGATAAAAAAAATGAGTGACTGAGAATGGTTCATTGGTTCTATGACAAATATGATTTATATATTGAACTTTTGGCAATTAACATATTGTCAGCACTTTTTACATTTTAGTGCTAAAAATAATGGGCTGCGTTGGCCTTATATGTTTATTAGCCAATATGAATTGGGGCTTGGGCAACTCTTTACATATGAATATCCAGCCCACTAATTCATGATTACAAATTATTCGTATTTTATTTTTATTTTCGATATTCTTTGCATTGGATTATCATTTTCAAGTTTAATTGTAATATTTATGCGTAATTTATTGACTGAGCTTGATATGTTAACCAATGGACAAGTTGATAACCATCTCTGCGTTGTCATTTCTTGGTCCGAAAAGTTGTTTAACAACATGATAGGCATGGCTAGTTTTAAAATGAAGGGTCAATTTTGTGACATAAAGGTTTGTGATATTCATGCGAGGATGGCAATGTCAAACGACGCTCAAGAAGAAGTATTATGATCATAACAATTGGGCATAAAAAGCTACTGTAACATTTTATGAAGTGCGACTTGTCAATTGGTTTGTAAATATACAAATACCTATAGAAAGAATCCAAACAACCGTAGATGTCTGCTACTTAACTAAAACATGACACATGTTATTCTCTAATTCAAGACAAAGTTTAACATTAATGTTTTCAAACACTTGGGTAAGTTTCGTGGATTTAAATTTATGACACAGTTTAGTACAAACATACAAGATAATAAATGTTTAGGGAAATTCGTAAAACTGACATCCAAGATGATACTCATTTACAACTTGCCTCAACTTTTTGTAATATCGCTGAAACTAGGCATCGAATTACGGTTTTACAAGTTTACCTTTCTGCACCCAATGTACACATATTTCTCACTTATTTATCATTTTATTAACTATCTCGAAACTTTCTGTGATTTAGAAACTTTTCGATTTAGAAACTTTACGAATTAGAAACTTTGTGAATTAGAAACTTTCTGGTGATTTAGAAATTTTATGATGAATTCGAAACTTTCTGATGATTTCGAAATTTTCTAGTGAATTCGAAACTTTCTGATGAATTCGAAACTTTCTCCAACTGTCTAATTCGTACGAATTGAAAGTTTTTCCGCAAGTCGAAGTATTTTTCTCACTTATACAAGAAAGAAGAACACTGAGTAATCCACAAATCCTGGAGAAACTGTCTGAGGAGTGATTTAGAAACTTTAGGATTTAACGAATTAGAAACTTTAGGGTTTAACGAATTCGAAACTTTGCCAAAATTTCCAAAAACACGAAAATTCAACCAAGGATTGTTTCAAATCACAATTTTCTTGTACAACTAAGCTTAAAAACACTAAAACTTGAACAAAGTTGCAAACTTTAACACTTTAAAGATCAAATATGGGATTTAGAAACTTTGAAGAACATAAAAGTACGAATCTTTAAAACTCAAATTTTTCAAAAAAGTTGAAACTTTCTTGTTACAAAAGGTTTATAACACTAGTTTGTAATAAAAAAAAAGTGTTAAAAGTAAGGATCTTTTTGAAAATAATGAGTAAGAAAGTAAAGAAAAGTGACAAAATAAAAGTCAAAACACTCCTAGATCATTGTTAGGCGATGATACCACTTGTAGGACCTTAGATCTAGTAACTTTATCACACGATATTGATGCACAAAGATGGTGACTTAAGATATGTAGGCGTTTTTCTAGAGAGAGAAAGTAGTGAGATGAAGAGAGAATTTTATTAAAGAAAACACACACTTACACACTCAAGCACACCACACAAATGAGGTGTGTGGTGTCTTTTATACTAGAAACCTAAAGGCCTCATGGGCTTTCTATGGGCTTGGTAATGGACTTGGTTTACAATTACATTGAATTAAACAAGGCTTACATAACCTAACTTTTAACATATTAGATTTACCAAGTCCAAAGCCCAATAATCTTAACTATTACATAATTATAACACACGACACAAAGTTCTAAGTATAAGAATGACAATCACTTCTTTTTACATTTCTTTAATGCTAACAACTAGGGGTGAGCATCGGTCCAGGACTGGACCGGACCGGACCGACAAGACCGAGGTCCGAATTAGCCAAAAAATCAAGACCGAGGACCGGACCGAATGTGGTCGGTCCGGTCCAGTCTGGTCCGGTCTCGGTCGGTCCGGTTCAACTAGGCCAAATAATCGGTTTCTGGTCCGGACCGGACCGGACCGAGGACCGAATTAGTCAAAAAGCCAAGACAAAGGACCGGACCGAATGTGGTCGGTCCGGCCCGGTCTCGGTCGGTCCGGTCCGTTCGGGTCGTTTGCTCAGCCCTACTAACAACATGACTTTTGAGTTAAAGATTATTAAGACCAGCTGTAATGGCATGCAAAAGATGCGTCCCATAACTCATGTGGCACCACCCAAGATGCGTTCACATCACCACACTCAATCTCATAGGCGCATTTTCAACCATAATTTTGCAAGACTTGGGAGTGTTTTTATTAAATGAAATTTGTGAAGTATATATATATATATATATATATATTTTTAAGGGATTTCTAACTTGTGCCCTTAGGCACATGATAATAAGTGAGTATTTATGTCTTTTTTTTATGAGGTTTTGTCATTTTTTAAATAAAAAAATATTTTTGTATGTCCTTTTTGTATATCCCTGAATAAAAAGGAAACATAGACCCACTTCTTATCATGTGTTTAAAAGCACACATGTTACAAAACCCTTTTTTTTAAGTAGAGTATTCTTTTTACAATGACTGCGCTAAAAAATCACATTAACGGTCAATAATCAAAAAGTACCCATCAACTTATCTACTAGTTATCAACCAACAAAAACCATCCACGTATGACAAAAAATCTATTGTCCATAAAACCTCATCCTCCTAACCAACCTCCATCACGTGGCTTATTATTAACCAGTGACTCTAGTCTCAAATTTCCCAAAACACCCTCATAAAACACCATATTCTTCCACACTTTAAAGGACAAAACCGTCTTTTAACACTTCACCACCCTCAAAATCCCGCCAATGCAACTATGTGCATTCACTATGTGTAAAAAAACATTAACAACAATGAAGCTATCTTCTTCTTCTTCTTGTTCTTCAACAACACAACACTTTCCTATATTTAACGGAGCCACAAATTTACAATTTACCACCCTCATCAAACCCTCATTTCCACATG
>LBNU01032438.1:0-15431 GCA_014162995.1 Artemisia annua
CCCAATACTTAAAAAGGTTTAATTTAACCCAAAAACCCCCCCAAAAGTTTTAACTTACTGGGAAAAACCTATGGTTGTTTTTTTGAAACAAAAAATTTTCCAAACTCACTTAAAAAGTTTAAAAAGGGGTTTCAACATTTCAAAAAAAAAAACCTTTTGTTGGTTTGTGAGCATAATCAAAAAGCATTATTGAATTAGGTTAAAAAGGGGGTTTGACCTTGAAAAATAAACCCGCGTTTTAATTAAATAAAAAGATATGCCCAAAAAAAAAAAAAAAGATTAATTTGCCAACCCTCCTTTGGAATGGGAAAGAAAAAAAAAAAAAAGGGGCCCATCCCTTTTTGCTAAAATAAGAAAAAAAAAACCAAAATGCAACTTTCAGTGGCCTTTAATTTAAGGCCGTCATAGGGCCATTAATTAAAAAACACCTAGTCCCCCTTTAGGGGCGAACACTTCAAAGTTTTAAAAGGGTTCAATTTTTGTCCAATTTGTTAATAAAACTTTTTTCAATTTTTAGGGTTTATTGTTAATTTGGAAAAAGGACTGAAATTTTTTTTTTTTTGGGGGGAAAAAAAAAATTTTTTTTGGGGGGGAAAAAATGGGGAGACCCGTTTTTTATTTATTTTTTTAAAAAAAAGGAAAAAAAAAAAACAATTTTTAAAAAAAGTTTTTTTTCCAGGTTTTTTGGTTCCTTGAAAAAAAAAATTTTAAAAAAAAATTGGGTCTTTTCATTTGTTTTTTTTTTTTTAACAAAAAAAAAAAGGTTTGGGGTTTTAGTGGTTTTTAAAAAGGGTTTAGAAAAAAAAAAAAAAAACCCAAAAAAAAATCCGCCAAAAAAAAAAAAAAAAAAAAAGGTTTTGGAAAAAACCTTTTATTTTTGCAGAAAAAAAAAAAAAAAAAAAAAGTTGGATTTTACCCCTTTGATTTGGAAATGGACCCTTAACTTTTTGATTGGCATTTTTTTTGTTTTTTTTTTTTGCCATTTTGCCCTTAAAAGTTTGGAAAAAAAAAATTGGTTTGCAAAAAAAAAAATTTTTAATCACTTTAATCAAAAGAAAAATTTTTTGGGAACAGGATTTTTTTACTACCCATTTTTCAACGGTTTTTATTTTTGGGTGATCCTTCAATTTCATGCTTTAAAAAATAAAGTTTGGCAATTACAAAAATTTTACTTTTTCAGCGTTTAACAATAGTGAAAATGGTTACAAAATTACACAAATCAACCAAAATCAGGAATTAAGGAGGTGGGCATTAAAGTTTCAAAAAAAAAAATTAATAATTTCAAATTTTTTAAAATAATACATAAAAACTTTGCAATTTAAGGGCCCGGTAACTTTTAAAAAAAAAGATTTAAAAAAAGGGGCCAAAAAACTCTAGAAAAAAAAAAACCAAAACTAATCAACTTTTCATTTGAAAAAAAAAAGGGGGTTAATTCTAACATATAGATTAAAAAACGGAAAACTTTCCAAAAAAATTTTTCAATGGTTTTAAGGTTTTAAATTTTTACTTCAAACAAAAAAAATAAATCAAAAAGTTTTTTTAGGTTAAAAAAACCCCCAAAAAAAAAAAAACCTTTGGGTGGAAAAAAAACCCTTTTCAATTGTTACAGGTTCAATTTCACCAAAGGGTATTTGGCTGCTTTAAAATTTGGGGGGCCCCCACTGTGGTTGACGTTCACCTATAAACGGTTTTTTTATTAAATTTTTTCAACTTTTTTTTCTTCTTTTTCCCCCTAATTTCTTTCCACCTTTTTTTTTAAAACCCATTTAACCTTAAAATTTTTTATTCACAATTAAAAACGGCCAATCAAATTTTTAATTCAAAAAAAAAAAAAAATTTAATCATAAAACGAATCCAATAAAATCAAAATTCAAAAGCAAAAAAAAAACCATTGTCCAACCTATCTTAATCAAAACGATAAAAACTGGCCAAAAAAAAATTGTTTTAAAACAAAAAGGCTTTTCGATTTTTGGTCGTAAAAAACAAATTTTTCCAATTTCGGGGGACAAAAAACCCACCCAAACCCAGCCAAAAGACGCTTTCAATTTTTGGCTGGCCCAAAAAAAATTCGGATTTGTGGTAAAGCAATTTTTAAAAAAACTTTTTAACATATTTTACGTTTTTTCTTTTAAAAGGTTCATTTATGTTTTTTAAAAAAGGGGAATTCCAAAAACTTATACTTTCTTTTTTTTGGGAAATTTTTTTTAAAGGGAAAACCGGGTTTAAAGGGAAGGGAAAAATGTGGAATAAGATGGGATTGGTAATGATCCAGGAGGGGAGGAAAGTGTTGAAAATTTGGGTTTTATTTAGGGGATCCACTTTTTTTTCAAAAAGATTGGTTATAACCAAAAAACTGAAAAATTCCTAAAATTCAAAAAAAAGTTGCGTTTTTTGGAGGTTGGGAAAAATGACAGGGTCCAAATTCGTCAAAAAAAGGAAAAAAAAAAAAAAATTTTTGGGAAAAAAGAAGTTTGGAAAAGGCTGTCTTTTGAACAAAAAGCCTTTTAAAAAAAAGCAAAAAATTTGTTTAAACCTTTTGGAAAAGTCAAAAAAAAAAAAAAAACTCTTGATTTTGTCTTTTTGGGGCAGGGTTTGTTTGTTTTGGCCATTAGTACTTTTTGCAAAGTTTAAATTTCAAAAAAACGGCATTTCGGTAATTTAGGGGTTAGATTGTGGTTTATATTTTGGATTTTTTAGTTTTTTTTTTTGTTTTTTCAGGGCAAAAAGTGGTTTTTTAAAGGGTTAAGGAAAGCCTTGTAAAAAAAAACACCAAAATTCCTTTAATGTTAATTTTTGCAAAGCTTATTGTTTATTTAATGAAAAAAAAAAAAAAATCATTTTGGGCTTTTTGTAACCCTTTGTTGGTTAAATTTTTCTTTAAAAAATTGGCATTGGGAAAAAATCAAATAAGGAAGGTTTTTAAAACAAAAAATTTGTTTTTAAATTTAATTCAAACTTGAGGTTTTTTAAGTTTTTTTGGTTAAGAAAAAACTAGAAAAAAACCAAAGTTTACCACATTTTTGCCAAACGATTTTGGTTGTTAAAAAAAAAACGAAAAAAGAAATTCATTTAGGAAAAAACAACCAAAAAACATTTGCTTTTTCAAAATTTTCTTTAATTTTTTTTTCCCTTTCCCTTGGAAAAAATCTTTTGGGTTTTTTCTTTTTCTTTTGAAAAAAATTTTGATTTTGATTACCTTTAGTTTTCTTTGGGACAATTGTTATTTCCTTTTCAATTTTTTGGGCAAGACCTAAGTAACTTTAAAAAAAAAAACTTCTTTGGCAAATTTTCCAAATTTTGACCCATTTTTTTTTTTTTTTTGCTTTTTCCTTGGTTTGCTGGTTTTTCATAATTTAAAAAGAAAAAACTTGCTTTCAAAACCTGGTTGCAAAAAGGCCAAAACCAAAAATTAAAGGGTTTCCACTTTGCTTTGGAAGTTTTTTGGGGGGAAAAAAAAAAATTTTTTTAACTTTTCCTTTTCCCCCATTTGGCCCCATTTTGGCCTTTTGCAAAAAAAATTCAATAAAAATTCTTGAAATTCTTTGAAACTTGGTTTTCCACTTGGAAAATTTTTGCAAATGATCCTGGGCAAACAAAAAAATATATAAAAAAAAAAAAACAAGAAATAATTTTATTTGTTTTTTTTTTCATTGTTTTTAAAAATCTGCCCAACCAAAAAAAATACCCAAACTGGGCCAAAAATTATTTTTAACTTAAAAACCCTTTTTTTTCTTTTTCCTTTTGTTTTTTTTTGATGGCCAATTTTTTTTGAATTAAAAAGAATGGTGTTTTCTTTTTCCTTTTTTTATTTTTTCTTGTGATGGGGGAAAAATTTAAAAAAGCCATTTTCTTTAAGTATGGGCCTTAAGAACATATTTGTTTTGGGCGGTTTTCTTTTCCTTTGTTTGCCAAGGTTTTTGGAAAAGTAATTTGTTGGTTATTGGTAAAAAATGAAAAAGTAAAAAAAAAAAAAACCTTTTTTTTTTCCTGTTTGGAAATAACAACAACCCCTTTTTGGCAAGGGTTCAAAATTATTGTGGTTTTTTTAAAGATTGCCAAACAAACAACTTTCACAATGCATTTAAAATAAAAAGTTTTAAGGGGAAAAAAATTCCCTTTTTCAACGCAAATTTGTTTTATTGCAAGTAAAGAAAAATTCCATTTTGGGGCTTTTTTGAAAACTGCAAGTCCTAACTTTTTTAAAAGAAATCTCTCTCTTTTCTTTTTCCCCTCCTTTCCTTTTTCCGTTGTTTTTTGTTGTTTTGGCAATAAAGAGAAGAAAATCTAAAAGTAGGATGCCAGTTTTCAAAAAAAAAAGCATTTGAATTTTTCTCATCTTTTTTTTTTTTGGGCCCAAACAATGTGGAAAAAAGGGGGAAAAAAATTTCTTTAACTAATTATTTTTTTGCATTTTGTTTTGGGAAGTGTTGTTTTGCATCTAAAAAAAAAAAAAAAAAACCACATAATTTTGAAACTTGCAAAAAAAAAAAGGTTGTATTTTTCACAAAGGGGAAAAAAAAAAAAGTTTTTACTTTTCATTTTTTACCCATAAAAAAAAACCCAACATTAACTTTTCACTGGCAAAACAAAAAAAAGGGGGGGAAAAGGAAAACCGCCCAACAAATATTTAAAAGGCCAATTAAACTAAAGAAAAATGGGCTTATTCCAATCAAAAAAAGGAAAAAAATAAGGGAAAAAAAAAAAAAAGAAAACATTCTAAAATTCAAAAAAAAAAAAAAAATTTTGGGCAAATTCAAAAAAAAACAAAAAGGAAAGAAAAAAAAGGGGTATAAAAAAAAATTTTGCAAAGTTCGTTATTTTTGTTTGCAAAAAAGAATTTAAAACAATGCAAAAAAAACCCCATAATTAAATTTAAAATTGATTTTTTTTTTTTTTTGTGCAAAAAAAACAGCGGAGGAATTCATTGCAAAAAATTTTTCCAAAAAGTTTTTTGACAGTTCAAAAAGGGGGAAATCAGATTTTTGATGGGCAAAGGCCATTTGGGCATGTTGGGAGGGGGAAAGGTATTTTTCCCAAAAAAAAAAAAAAAAAAAAAAACTTTCAAAAAAAAGCAAAAAAGTTTGGGGAACTAAATTTTGTTTTTGCCTGCAAAAAAACAGGGTTTGAAAGCCAAGTTTTTCTAAATATTTTTGGACAAAAAGCAAAAAAAAAAAAAAACAGGGAAAGCCAAAAAAAAAAAAAAAATTTTTGTTCAATTTGATTTGCAAAAAAAAAGAGTTAAAAAAGTTTTAACTAGGGTCTTTTTTTGCCAAAAAAATAGATAAACAATTTTGCAAAAAGAAAAACTTTTAAGGTAATCAAAAAAAATCAATTTCAGGGGAAAAAAAAAAAAAAAAAAAAAAAGAACCCCCAAAAAAAAGATCCCAAAGGAAAGGGAAAAAAAATTAAAAAAAAGAAATTTTTTTGAAAAAAAAAAAAGGGCATGTTGTGTTTTTCCTAAATTGCGAATCTTCGTTTACAAAAACCTCATGTTTGCATTTGTTGTAAAAAACAAAACTGGTTCTTAGTTTTTCTAACAAAACTTAAAAAAAAAAACCAGTGGGAAATAAAATAAAAAAAAAAACAAAACTTTGTTAACCTTCTTATTTTTTTTGATCAATTGCAAATTTTTTTAGATTTAAACAAAAAAACAAAGGGGTTACCAAAAAAAAGCATGATTTCAAATTTTCAATAAAACAATAAAAAGGGCTTTGCATTACAAAAAATTTAAAAAGATTTTGTTGTTTTTAACCAAGGGGCTTTCCTTTTTAAAAAAAAAACCTTTACCACTTTTTTTTGGCCTGGGAAAAAAAAACAAAAAAAAAAAAAAAAACTTAAAAGCCAAATAATAACAACAAAAAATCTAAAACCCCTTAAAAAAAAAAAAAAAATTACCAATTTTGCTTTTAATTTTAAACTTGGGGCAAAAGGGTTTTTTACTTTTTTTAATGCAAAACCAAGAAACCAACTTTTTTGGCAAAAAAAAAAAAAAGGACAATAAAGAGTTGACTTCCCAAAAAAAAGGTTACCAATTCTTTTAAAAAAGCTTTTTTTGGGTTTTCCAAAGACAGGCTTTTCCCAAAAACTCTTTCAATTTTTCCTTTGGAACCGAATTTGACTTCATTTTTTTCCAAAAACCTCACGGGGCCTTTGATTTTGAGGAAATTTTTTCAAGGTTTGGTTATTTTTACATTTCTTGAAAAAAAAAAAAAAGTGGAAAATTTTTTCCTATTTTACCATTCAAACACTTTCCTCCTTCTTTGGATTTTCATTTTTTACCAAAAAATTCCAATTCTAAAATCTACAATTTTTCCCCCTAAACCCCGGGTTTTTTCTTAAAAAAAAAAAAAATTCCAAAAAAAAAAAAAAAAAAAGAAAAAAAGTTTAATAAGTTGGGATTTCATTTTTAAAAAAACATAAATTTTAAAAATCTTTTTAAAAAGGGAAAAAAAACGTAATATTTGTTTTTATTGCTTTTAAAAAACCAAAAAATTCGAATTTTTGGGGCAGTCAAAAAATTGAAAAAAGCGTCCTTTGCTGGGGGGTTTGGGTTTGGGGTCCCATTTGATGGGTTCAAACGGACCCAGTCGGAAGGCCTTTGTTTAAAAACATTTTTGCCAGTTTTAAATTCGGGTTGATTAAAAGATTTAAAGGGTGGTACCAATGTCTTTTTGGCTTTTTGAAATTTTTGATTTATTGGGATCGGTTAATTTATTGATTTAATTTTTTTTTGGATTAAAATTGATTGCGTTTTTTTAAATGTGAAAATTAAAAAAAAAAATTAAGGGTTTATTGGGTTAAAAAAAAAAAGTTGGAAAAAGGAAAAATAAAAAAGGGGAAAAAAAAAGAAGAAAAAAAAAAAAAAAAGTTGAAAAAATATAAAAAAAAAACCGTTAAAAATTAAGTTTGGGGAACGTTTCAACAAAAAAGTTTTTTTTGGGCCCAAATTTTTAGCATTTTTTACCCTGTTTTGAATAATTAACCTTTTAAACAATTTTGAAAAAGGTTATCACAAAAAAAGTTTTTTTTGGTTAACCTTTTTAAAAAAAACTTTTTTTGATAATTTTTTTTTGGTTTTGAAAGTTTTTAAAAATTTTACGCTAAAACATTGGGGGAAAAAAAAAATTTTTGGAAAAAAAAAAGTTTCGTTATTCTATATGTAGGGAAAAAAATTAAAACCCTTTTTTCAAAAATTTTGAAAAGTGGATTTAGGTTTTTGTTTTTTTTTTTTTTTGCTTAGAGTTTTGGGGGCTTTATCCTTTTAAAAGTTTTTGAAAAAAAACCGCGGCCTTAATTGCATTTTTTTTATTTAAATTTATTTTATTTATTAATTATTTTTTGGAAAAAAAAAACTTTTTAAATGCACCCTTCTTATTTCTGGGATTGTGATTGTAAAAATTTTTGTTAACCCATTTTTCACTATTTTTTAACCACCGCTGAAAAAAAAGGTTTTAAAAAAAAAATTTTGTAAATTCCAAAAAACTAAGTTTAAAGGCATTTTTTGAAAATGGAAAAGTCCCCACAAAAATTAAAAAAAAAAGTGAATGTTGTAGTTTATCTGTTTTCCCCATTTCTGAATTAAAAAGTGATATTTTTTGCAACCCATTTTTTTTCCAAACTAAGGGGCAAAAAAATTTTGGGCAAACAAAAAAATGGCAAATCAAAAAAAAAGTTTTTAGGGGTCCATTTTCCCAAATCCAGGGTTATTCCCAAAACTTTTTTTTTTCTTTGCATTTTTTAAAAAAAAAAAAAAAAAAGGTTTTTTCAAAAAACTTTTTTTTTTTTTTTGGGCGGGAATTTGGGGGGGTTTTTTTTCTAAAAAAAACAAAAAAAACCCGTTTAAAAACCACTTAAAAAAAACCCAAAAACCCTTTTGTTAAAAAAACAAAAAACATTGAAATTAACATTTTTGTTTAAAAAAAAAAATTTTTTTTTTTCCAAAAGGAAACCAAAAAAACTTTGAAAAAAAAAAAAAATTTTTTAATGTTTTTTTCTTTTTAAAAAAAAATATTTAACGGGTCTCTCTTTTCCCCCAAAATTTCCCCAAATCAGTCTCCATACATAAACCTAAAAATTGAAAAGTTTACAATTGCACAAATGAACTTAATTATGTTCCTAAACTAATTAATACTTTTGTTGGTTTTTAATTATGCTAATAACGGCTAATTAAGGCACTATTGACATTTGTTTTTTTTTCTTATGTTTAGCAGGATGGGGTTCTTCATTCCAAAAGGGGAGGTGCATTATCTTGGATTTCTATTATAACGGGTATTCAGTCATAAAACCTTTAACCTAATCATTAATTGCTGATATGCTCACAACCACAGTGATGCTGACCCCTTTAACTTTTTAGTGGAGGTTGAAATTTTAGTTCAAAACAACATGGTTCAGTAGTAACTGGGTGTATTACTTTAGTAATGGGCCTTAAAATGTATTAAGTCTGATGATGATCTTAGGCTGTGTTGAAAAGTGGCAAAGTACAGATGAAGGTATTCAAATTAAAGGGGCATGTATGTTTGCTCATAACAATGAATCTTAAATAGAATACAGTGGCTGATTATGTTCTTGTAATTTAAAAACCATGCTACTTATTACAAAAGACTCAGGATGATGAAAGTGATGTTGCATTACTTTATCGTTTATCTGAGGCGTGAAGAAGAGGTTGAGGCAGGTTAGGATAAAGGAAAGGCAAATTTTAAGATGAAAAGGAAAAAAACAAATGAGGTAGTTGTCTTTGATTGAAGTAAGTTAGTGTGGAAAGATGAAAGTGATGACAATTTGAGAATGAGCCACTGAAGTAGATCCTTTATGTTCAGACCTTAGGGGTGATGAATCTCAAAAAAGATAAAACCTCATGTTGAACCAGAAGTTAACTTAGATTGAGTAATATGCCCATAAGTGATGAGGGAGAGATTGTGTTTGGACCCTAAAAAGAGATTACCTATACTGTTGAAAATTTAGGCCCACTTGATTGGGATCAATTCATACTTGCGAAATGGGCTTGGGAGGTACGGAGGTACCCCACAAGTCCTGATTACCCTTGACTCAATAGTGGTTTGTGATAGTGCTGAGGTCTGCTGCTAGGGACTTCTGCTGCTAGTTGTAATGAGTCTTGCCCTTGCTAGGACTCTGCTGCTAAGCACTGACTCTGCTGCTAGTGTAATGGTCTGCTGCCCTAGGATTCTGCCTGGATGGAATGTAACTGAGTTTGACCTATTCAAATGACAGTTACACCAGTACTTATGACCACGTTCTAATTGGTCATGTAACACTATTTTGGCCTATAATGGGGGGCAATATGTGGAGATTAACTGGGCCGATTATTCTCATAATTCCATTTTGGACTAGGCCATGAGTATTCTTCCTATAAATAGGAAATCAAATAAGCATTGATAAAGACACGGAAACAAAACACTAATATACGCCAAGGGTTACTTGATTTGGTGCCTAATTCAATAACCAAACATATTGGGTCTTATCCCAAGTAGATATTTCAGTGATACCCAGGCATTAGGGTCGAATAGTTTACTTTGGAAAGGTGAAACACGCATTCCAATGTGATATCGGTTAACCTTAATTGGGAACCCCCCCCCCCCCCCCCCCCTAGTTAGGCTATTGATTATCCTTACCCTGTTCAGGGCTATAACCTCCAACATATCATGATTCCAAAACGTACACACTGAAGTTAAAAAAAACCTAGATTAGGTGAATTGTATGCAGACCTTAGACCAAGCTTAAAGATTGTCTTACTTTTTACTCTGTTGCCAATGGATACCAGCTTTGCGTATGAAAAAGTGACAGGTGAAAAAGTTGTTGGTTAGGGTGTGGGTTTGGGATGGAAAAAAAACAGAAGAAAGGAAAAAACTTCCTAGAGATACCATCACACAAACACCTATTCACAAACACCTAAATCCACAAGGGCCAACCATCAACATAAACACCTATTCTACCAAAAGAAGGGCAGACCTAGGGTTAGACCCAGTCAATTCTAGAACCCCAAGTTGTAGTAGAAAGAAAAAAGTTGATGTTGGCCCTGTGGATTAGGTGTTTGTGGAATAGGGTGTTTTGTGGATGGTATCTTCTAGAAGTTTTTTCTTTCTTCTGTTTTTTTCATCAAACCCACACCAACCAACAACTTTTCACTGTCACCTTTTTTCATACCAAAGCTGGTATCCATTGGCAACAGAGTAAAAAAGTAAGACAATCTTTAACTTTGGTTAAGTCTTGATACAATTCACCTAATCTAGGTTTTTTAACTTCCAGTGTGTGTTTGGATCATGTATATGTTGCGATTAGAGGCCCTGAACAGGACCCCCCCCTGCGTAAGATACATAAGACCCTAACGTACCAATTAAGTTACCGGGGATCACTGGAATCAGGTGTGATCAACTTTCCAAAGCTAAACTATCGACCCTACTGCCCTGGGATTATCACGAAATCTACTTGGGAAAGACAAGATGTTTTTAATTGAATTAGGCACAAATCAATAACCCTTGCGTTATATTAGTTTTTGTTTCTGCTGTCTTTATCATGCTTATTGATTTCTATTTATACGGAAGATACCGATGGCTAGTCCAAATGGAATTGTATGAGAATTAATCGCGCCATTAATCCTCCACAAATGCCCCCCATTATAGCCAAATTATAGTGGTACATGCCCAATTAACTGTGCCTCATAAGACTGGTGCTAACTGTCATTTGAATAGGTCAAAATCAGTTCACTTACATTCCATCAGCCAGAATCCTAGCAGCAGACTCATCTACACTGCGCAGAGTCAGGCTGCTAGCAGCAGAGTCCTAGCCAGCAAAGAACTCATTACACTTAGCAGCCCAAGAGTCCTAGCAGCCAACTCACACTATCAACAACACTTTGAGTCAGGGTAATCAGGGACTTGATGGGACACTCCGGTACTCCAAGCCCATTTCCAAGTATGATTTGATCCCTCAAGTGCACTAAATTTTCCAAACAGATATAGGGTAATCTCTTTTATTAGGTCAAACACAATCTCATCCTCATCACTTGATGGGCATCATACTCATCTAAGTTAACTTCTGTTCAACATGAGGTTTATCTTTTTGAGATTCATCACTAGTCCTGAACATAAAGGTCTACTCATGCTCAATTCTCATTGTACATCACTTTGCATTTTCCAACACTAACTTACTTTCATCAAAGACAACTACTTCATTTGTTTTTTTCTTTTCATCTAAATTTGCCTTTCCTTGTATCCTACCTGCCTCAACTCTTCTTCACCCTCAGATTAAAACGTCAAAGTAATGCACATCCACTTTCATCATCTGATTCTTTGTAATAAGTAGCAGGGTTAAAATTACAAGAACATAATCACCACTGCTTATTCTATTTAAGATTTCATTGTTATGAGAAACATACAATGGCTATGATACCTTCATCTGTTACTTTGCCACTTTTCAACAAACCAGGCCTTAAGATCATCATCAGCTTAATACATTTCTAACCATTACTAAAAGAATACAACCCAGTACTACTGAACCTATGGTTGTTTTGGAACAAAAATTTTCACTCACTAAAAGTTAAAGGGGTCACACTCAAACTGTGCGTGTTGAAGATATCAGCATTATGATAGGTTAAAGGTTTATGGACTGAAATACCCGTTATAATAAGATATCCAAAGATAATGCAACCTCCTGTTGGATGAAGAAGCCATCCTGCTAAACATAAGAAGAATGTCAATTAGTGCTAAGTTAGCCGTTATTAGCATAATTAAACAACAATAAGTATTTAATTACCTTTAGGAACATAAATTAAGGTTCTCAATTTTGTCAATTGTAAACTTTTCAATTTCTAGGCGTTTATGTATGGAGCTGATTTGCGGGGAAATTTTTGGGGGAAATGAGAGACCCCGTTATATTAAAAAGAAAACATAAAGGTTTCAGTTTTGGTTCCTTGAAATTTTACAAATGTATCATGTTTTTTTTAACAAAAGGTTGGGTTAGTGGTTAACGGGTGTTAGAAAAAAACCCAAATCCGCCAAAAAAAAAGTTGGAAACCTTTTTATGCAAGAAAAAAAGTTGGATACCCTGATTGGAAATGGACCCTAACTTTGATGCATTTTTGTGCCATTTGCCCTAGTGAAAATGGTGCAAATATCACTTAATCAGAATGGGAACAGATACTACACATTCACGTTTTATTGGTGGACTTCATTTCATGCTTTAAATAGTTGGATTACAATTTACTTTCAGCGTGTATAGTGAAAATGGTACAAATTACATCACAATCAGAATAGAGGTGCATTAAGTTCAAAAATAATAATAATAATAATAATAAATGCATTAGGCCCGGTACTTAAAAGATAAAGCCCAACTCTAGCAAAAACAAAACTATCACTTCATTTGAAAGGGTTAATTCTACATATAGATAACGAACTTTCCAAAATTTTCAATGTTAGGTAATTTACTCACAAAAATATCAAGTTAGGTAACCAAACTTTGTGAAACCTTCAATGTTAGGTAATATCACCAGGTATGCTAATGGGGCCCACTTGTGACGTCACTATAACGGTTATATTTCACTTTTTTCTCTTTTCCCCTATTTCTTCCACCTTTTTAACATAAACCCTAATTTTATTCACATTAAACGCAATCAATTTAATCAAAAAATAATCATAACCGATCCATAATCAAAATCAAAGCAAAACATGTCCACCTATCTTATCAACGATAACTGCAAATGTTACAGGCCTTCGATGGTCGTAACATCATGGACACCCACCAACCCAGCAAGACGCTTCATTTGCTGCCAAAATCGATGGGTAAGCATAACATATACGTTTTCTTTAAAGATTATTATGTTTAAATGATCACTATACTTCTTTTTTTGGATTTTAGAAACCGGGTAGGAAGAAATGTGATAGATGGGATTGGTATGATCCAGAGGAGGAGTGTGAATGGTATAGGATCCACTTTTTTCAGATGTATACCAAACTGAATCCTAATCAAAGGCGTGAGGTTGAAAATGAAGTCAATCGTCAAAGGAAAATTGAAGAGTTGGAAGCTGTCTTGACAAAAGCTTTAAAGAATGTAACCTTTTGGAAGTCAACTCTTATTGTCTTTGCAGTTGTTGTTGCATTAGTACTTGCAGTTAAATAGCATGGTATTTAGGGTTAGATTGTGTATATGGCTTAGTTTTTGTTCAGGCAGTGTAGGTTAAGGAGCCTTGTAAACACAATCTAATGTATGCAGCTTATGTTTATGAATGAAATCATGCTTTTGTACCCTTGTTGTTAATCTAAAATTGCATTGATCATAGAAGGTTACAAGTGTTTTATTATTCACTGGTTTAAGTTGTAGAAACTAGAACCAGTTACACATGCACATGGTTGTAACGAAGATCATTAGGAACACAACATGCTTTCAAATCTTATTTTTTCCCTTTCCCTTTGGATCTTTGGGTTCTTTTTTCTGAAATGATTTGATACCTAGTTCTTGACATGTTATCTCATTTGGCAGACCTAGTACTTTAACTCTTGCATCAAATGACATTTTTGCTTCCTGTTTTGCTGTCATATTAGAACTTGCTTCAACCCTGTTTGCAGGCACAAAATAGTCACTTGCTTTGAAGTTTTTGGGAAAATACTCCTCCCATGCCCATGGCCTTGCATCAAAATCTGATTCTGAACTGTCACTGGAAATTGCAATGATCTCTGCACAAAAAAAATCATAAATTTATTGTTTTGCATTGTTAATCTGCACAAATACACTGCATTTACTACCTTTCTTCTTGTTTGATGCCATTTTTTGAATTAGATGTTCTTTTCCTTATTTTTCTTTGATGGAATAGCCATTCTTAGTATGGCCTTAAATATTGTGGCGGTCTTCCTTTGTTGCAGTGAGTATGTGGTTATGGTAAATGAAGTAAAACCTTTTCCTGTGAATACAACCTTTTGCAGTCAATATGTGGTTTTAGATGCCACAACACTCACATGCATAATAGTTAGATTCCTTCACCATGTGCAGTGAGAATCATGCTTTTGACTGCATCTACTAGCCAACTACTTTGTTAACTACAATTTACACATAATAAAATTCATGCCTAAAGAGTATAAACAATAACAGGACACAGCAAATAATACTAAATAAAGTCATATGCATTCACCATTTTGTAATAATGGGGGACAAGCAGACATTGTTTTGGTTCAAGGTTCACAAAAGATGTGCCACTTTGCATTGTTTAATACATCCACCAAAATAAAAAATATTACAAATATGGTAAAGCAAATATGAAAGTGTCTTTAAGTTAATCAACTGACAACGCAGAATTTGGTGTAGATCCTTCACCATTTGGACCAAATCCTGTTTTTTTCATTTTTTGACCAAATATCCTTTCTGACCTTCCCTTGTTCTTGTGGTAGATCCTGAAAGGAGCATCATGAGCTGGTCTTTTTGTTCCCTTCTTAACAGGTTCAGAAGAAGTAGCAACTCCTTTGCCCTTGTCTGATTCAGGATGACTAGGACCACATGGAGCATCAACCACTTCTGCAATCATCATATCATCATCTGTATTCATGTTGACTGCAAATGATTCTTGTGTAGGAACTTGTTCATTCACAGTTAAGACACATCTGTTGTAAGGTTCTTGGTCATATGATTCATCTTCTGATAGATAGCATGATGGATGTAAGCCCATGTTCTTCTCCCATTCCTCATGTTCTCTTTTCTCATCTTGTTCCCTCTTCAAATCTTCCTCTGCAAATCTGGCCTCTGCCTCCAAAGTTAACCTCAAAGCCTCTTCATCAAAAGCTTCTTGTTCTAGTTGTTGTCTATCCTCTCCTGCTAACCTATCTTCTTCTTGAATCAGCAACATCTCCATGTATTCATGTTCCATGTTCTGTCTAATTTCATCTTCTTCCATAACCTAATAACAAAGTACAAATGTGGATTAAATAGCCAACAATTTTAAAGTAAATTGCAGTTGTTAATATTAAAAGTTATACCTTATTTCTTTGTTGAGATCTGCCACCACCTCTTGTTCCTTTCCCACCACCTCTTTGACCCCTGCCACCACCTCTTGTTCCTCTCCCACTACCTCTTTGACCTCTTGATCCCCTTCCCCTACCTCTAGCAGAAGCATAGCTAGCATAATCTTGTCTACTTGTGCTCTTAGATGGCCTAGTGGGCTTAGGTGGTGGTGGAACAGCTTCTTTTTTACAGGTAGCTTTGTTGTGTCCTCTTTCTTGACAATTACTACAAGTCATTATTCTTCCCCTTCTAGTGACTTGTGAGTTATTCTCATCAGGTGCTAAGATCCTCTTTTTCCTTGGCCTCCCTGGCATTGTTCTCATAAGTGGTGGTAGAAGAGGTGGATCCCTTGTTCTTTTCCACATGTTACTACCATACACAGGTCTGATGGTGAATTGATAAGCTTCAAACCATTTTTGTTGGCTATACCA